>BHFT01081372.1:0-15650 GCA_004320025.1 Laticauda laticaudata
AGAAAAAGAAGAGAGAAAAGAAGAGAGAAAACCAGTCCAGTTCCAAAATATAAGATCATGTGTAGAAAATCCAGCAATGAAAAAAAAAATATTACTTTTACATTCCTGTTTAAAATTGTCACTTAATCACTTCTATCAAAACTTTTTCAGATTCTTTCTCTTCCTTAGGGTGCCCTTTCAAATCTTAAAATAAAGAAAAAGTTCTCACCAAATCAGCACACTCTCTCTTTCCGATCTCTTTCATTTCAGAGCTGTCCCAACTTCAGCAGCTTTAATGGTTGCCTCTTTGCCACTGGCAAAAAGAGCTTCTCCTGGATTACCAAGGACTTTGTGGTATCTCTGGGATTGACAGGATGCGCTCTTTACATTCACCATCTCTTCGGGACAGTTTAAATCCAATTGGACCGTCCAGGAGCAAAGATATCAGCAGCGATCTCAGACCTCCAAGATCGCATGCCATATCATCACGACAGCAGCTCCACACTCCCCCGAGTGTCTGCAAAATTGAAGAATGGGAGGGCTACTGTTTTTGCAGCTGTTGTTGTCTAGGCCTTCTGAGTATCAATTAGACCAATGCAAATAAGACAACATGCACCTGTCTGCAGTAGCACCAAACTTCTATAAATCTGTTTTCTGAATCCTGATTTATTGATAAGATAATAAGTTTCACTTCTTTTTGGAGTCATCTTCCAGAAAAATAATTAAAAGTGAGAGACTCCCTGCAAAAGCTGCTAGTTGTAAGTTTTGAGCTTTGAGGCAGACTGGGTGGTATTGGGCATTAGAGAGTTTTTGTTGATGATGATTTATTAAAATTTTGTATTGCCTGATTCCCAACTATTCTGGGCAAAGACAGAAAAAATAAAATTTAAAACAAGAAAAAAGGTAGACATAATTGAAAAGGGAAGATGGGAAGGATAACAAAAAGGTGGATGGGAACAAAAGAAAACAAATCCACATCACATTTCAAGGCCCATGAAAACATGAGCAGGATGGAAGGCAACCAGATATGAGGGAAACTTCCTTCCAGAGTGCAAATACTGTTATAGAGAAGGCGTATCTGGAAAAATAGTTACACCAAAATTTAGCATGACAGAACTTCCTTTTTAAGGATCCCAAATAATTCATACGTTCATATCCTTTTATTCAACCTTCTGGGTGCTCTATGTTAAACTCTTTTTCATTTTCTACAGATTCCAACCTAGTAATAAAAATCTATGAAATCTCTTTCTTGTTGTACAGTTCTAAGCCATGTCTGACTCTTTGTGACTCCACAGACCATAGTGTACCAGACTCCCCTGTCTCCATGGTCTCTATGAGTTTTCTTAAATTCATGTTCATTGCATCGATAACAGTATCTTCCCATCTCATTCTCTGCCATCCCTTTGTTCTTTTGCCTTCAATCTTTCACAAGATTAGGGTCTTTTCCAATGAGTTCTTTTTTCTCATTTGGTGGACAAAGTTTTTGAGCTTCAGCTTCAATATCTGCCCTTCCAAAGAATAGTCAGGATTGATTTCCTTTAGGACTGACTGATTATGAAATCTCTACTTTTATCAATAACACTCCTTCGAGACTTCAGATCAATTTGAGCAAATTGTGGTTCGCTGAGATACAGATCATTTTAATCATGCAGTGATTATCATTAAACAATTAAAATATTTCTCCTATGTGCTTGGTTACTGGCAAGAGTTTTACCAAAGTAGGATTTTTAAAACATTGCATTCAAAGAGAGAAAGTTGTGAGCTTTGTCCAAAGTTCAGACTTTGATCATTGTTAGCTTCAGAACATATTTTGTCTACTGTGAATTCTGATAGGTACAGTTTCACTCACTGTTATTATTCACTAGTACCTTACTTTCTGCAGTTCTTAACAGATGGAGGGAATTTTACGATCAGCATAGATCGATATTGTCCTTATGATCTTTGGAATCAGGAACCAAAACAAAAAAAATATACAGTATATTTAACTAAGGGGACATTAATTAACTACAACTCATTATATTTTTTTGTACCTGTTACATTTAAAATGACAATTTGGTGGAAACCTTTGCAGTTATTTTGTGAGATATAGCCAAAGATATTCAAAAAGATTTAAAAAGTCAAGATGGGGACTATTACCATGTGAAGGAAGTCGTGCTACTTTTATAAAGAGACAGGGTTTTGGTTGCTTAAACAAATCTACCATCTCTTTTTTTTTATTGACATTCCCTATGCCTTTGCCTATATATTTAAGTGTCATATGAAGACCTCAAACTCAAACTGTCCTAAATCCATTGTGTTCCATTGTATTCTATATATCTCAAAGAGGATATAGATTTCAATCCCAAAGATTAAGTAGTATTTTACAGTATTGTCAATTGATCAGTGATTTTTGAGATAAAGTATCTGAGACATTATTCAGGCACGACTGTCTGTGAAGGACTATTAGAGAATCCATGTTGTCAAACATTGCACAATTTGCCTTATTCCTTCCTTCTAGGTATTCCTATCAAAGAGTGGTCCACATTTTGTTGTTTTCTCCATGTGGTTTGACTGATTCCTTCATTCCTTATCTCCCATTTACATATTATTGAAAAAATTCAGAAGAATTTTCTTCAGCCATTGCCATGCCAGATTTTAAAAACTACAATCTCTACATATGTTTTGCTCTCTTCCTAATTTTTTCCAAGAAGACTCATTTTAGATGTTGCAACTTCATCTACCTGGAACTACAAGGATTTAAACTGGGAAAGTTTATTTTTTTTAAAGCTTTATATTTCACAAAATAAAAGTGTATTTGATAGAGTGATTTTTTTTTTCAAAACCTTCATTTTAATCTAGAGCCATGGGGAATTCTCTTGAGAAATAGCACTAGACTATTAAAACAGTTTTAATTTCCTTTGAAATTCCTCATGGGATTGCTGAACGATAAAATTGCATTATGATGCCAATTTCTTTACCAGAGATCAAAGTAATTCTTTTCTACTCTCAAATTTTTTTCAGAAACTGAGACGAAAGTGGAAAGTCAGTGTGGCAGAGGGTTAAGATGTTGGACTAGAATCAGAAGACCTATTTTCATCATCAACTACAAAAGCTACTGGTGTTTTTGGCTAATTATTCTTTCTCAACCCAACGTACTTCTGAGAATTATTATGAGATACACAGGAGAAGAAAAAAATAGTGAACATAAATAATTTTTGGTATTTCTTTTGCTTATTTTTATAATATTCTATTTATTTTCCTTTTTTTTTCCAAAACCAGATTTGGTTTTTATTTTCTGGTACTTACACTTGAAACCAATGATTCTGCAACTTTTTTAAAAAATAAAAGTACCAGAAATCAGTTATGAAATCTGATTCTTTATAAATGAGGAAAAATACATTGTGGAGAAAAATATCTTCTCTTTGGTGGAGTTTCATTCTGTTTCAAATTCATTCTGCCTTAACTCTTGGGTGCAGTATGAGAGCATATCATTCCATTCTACCCCAACATATTCAAAGTACCATACTTAAAATATTTGGTATAGTGATGTAAAATTAACTGAAGACAGATATGTAAGTATTTAAATGCTTGAGAATTTATGATTTTGGAATTGGCATAAAAAGTTCCATATCTGATCAGCAGGTATGTTCTTTTAATACAAAGCTAACCATAAACAGTATTTTTTTTTAGTTATTGGCTATCCAATTATTTGGAAGGAGCAAAAAAGTACCTCACTCCACTAGTTTCTTACTTGTTCTTCATTAATTATAAAAGAACATTGTGTAAATTCAAAATAAAAGAGGATAACTTGAAATAATTAATCTTAAACAGTATGATCCTATTCTCCAAGAAACTCCACAACCAGTACTTTTTGAATTAACCAGAAAATGTAAAGAAGCTAGAAGCAATTGCTCATGAATGTGAAGGACTAACTAGTGTGTGTGCTTATGTGTATGTGTGTGCATACATGCATATCTTTCTCATCATAAAAATCATTTAAGATATGTAATGCATTTAGGAGGAACATGAACACTAATTTTTCCCTCACTTCAACATTTAACTTTCAAATTTGAAAAGATAATGAACAAACAGCTATTGGAGGTAGTAGTAAAACACTCATGTTAACAAAGTAAACATCAGGTTTAACCTAGTTGGGGCCTAGTAAAAATGTCTGATTCAAACCCAGAAGAATTGCTAGGTAAATCCAGTAGTTAAACAGAATATAATTCTTTATTGGGCAAATATGATTGGACACACAAGGTATTTGTCTTTGGTGTATAAGGTTTCAGTGTGCATAAAAGATATAAGTGATAAATCTCATAGCCTCAGAACAATACTTAGAAAATCAAATGACTGATGGTTCCAATCCAAAGCTATCTTTGTTTTGTAACTGGCCTCATCTACCATATCCATCATTATTAGGAGAGATCCTATTTGGATTTGTTGCATAATGACATCACTGCTGGTGAATAAGAGTGTTAGCAAAGAGAAAATATGGTAGCAAGAAACTATTGAAAAGCAACTTAGTCACAAGCACTTTTACCACTGATGAGCACATTTATGAAAGTTAGCCCATGTCTGTTTTTTTCTATCTTGCTTCATCACTTCCTCAGTAAGCCCACATGACTTTTGACAGTAGACCATACAGCATGTTCAGTCCTCTAATATAATATTTCAAAATGGCTTTATTCTGAATGCTAATAAAATGTTGACCAATTCTTATCCATTTTTTCCCTGTACATGTAAGACATTCTTACAGTGGCATTTAACATGTCAGAAGCAAAAAGACGAATATTTCTTGACTTTATTGATTTAATATAGCTTAAGCCATTGTCCACTTTAATCACTGAAATGCTCATACTTCACTTTTATGTGTCAGAATAGCTAAACTTGTATATGAGAGTTATCATGATGGAGTTATTTTACTAGCTGATGAATTATACTTCCCACATTCCATGCACAGCTTGCTATTTATATACTGTATATATTTATATCTATATCTATAATGGATGTTGCATTTGCCATGATTTCTGGGAAGTTACTGCTTTGTTTGAGTAATCCTACACTCTTGGCCACCCTTTATCTGTCCAACACAGCATACCTAGATCAATACTTGCCCAATGCCCCTTGTTCTTCCTCATGCTTTATTTGTGTTGTCCACCTTTACACTATAACTTTTTCTATGTCACTTGACAATATTCAGTAACAAATAATTTTTTATTGTTTGTATTAAAGCAAAGGATCTTGTAATCCTCCAGATTAAGCACTCCAAATTATGCTTATTTTCTGGTTATATTTCTAAAACTTTTCTTTCAAACGGCCTTTTTCCCAGGTATTGCTGAATTATTATTTTTTGTGCCTGCTGTTAAAACAATTATGTATGTTTTAATTACTACCTTCCTATCTGTAACCCATTTCAGCAATAGTCTCAGTCAATCAATATTCAGTGCTACTGTAGAAACTCTTCCTTTCCAATTGCAATAATCATAATGCCTCTCTATTTTACCACAATAGCTCTCTGACAATTTAGGATTACTGCCAGGCTGAGAAATGCTTCCATTTAGTTTCTATTTTTTCTTCTTCTTCAACTTTAAGAAAGAGGTCTACAATTTCCTTCTAAAGAAAAGAGCATTTGGAAAAAAAATCTCAAAGATGAAACATGATGTTCATGTCCTTTTTGTTTCTATAGTGGCCAAGGGGTTTGCACGAGTGTGCTCCCTTTCACTGTACAATCATTCTTCCAGCAGTCTGGACCTTCTTTGACTTCTCATATTTTGGTTAAATCTAAAAGGGATTTATCCTACTGGGCTGTTTTCAAGACAAGTAGTCTTTGATTTATGATCTTTGGTTTAGCAACCATTTATAGTTACAACAGCACTGAAAAAAGTAACTTATAACTGGTCCTCATACTTGAAACCCTCATAGCATCCCTGCAGTCTCATGATTGCGATCTGGACACTTGGTGGCTGGCTTCTACTTATGACAGTTGTAGTGTCCTGCAGACAGGTAATTCTTTTGCAAACCTACCAGCTGGCTTTCAACAAACAAAGCCAATGAAGAAGCCAGCAGGTGGTCACCAGCTACAATCATGTGATGTGTTATTTAACAACTACAGCAAAAAGGTTGTAAAATTGGATGTGATCACATGATGCTTCACTTAATGACTGAACCACTTAATAACAAGTCTTTTGGTCTCTGTAATGGTCATATGTTGAGGACTAAATATAATCAATGCTATGTTACTTCTGAGAACATCCTTGTACTTCAGATATTTTTAGGTTTTTCTTTTTAGAAAAAAAATCATAAAAAATATCCCCTGATTTCTCTGCTCATAGGTTTGATGGGAGACACTGAATTTCTTTCTCCTTATTCCCAGTTTTGCTAAGCTTAGTAAACCTAAATAACTTAGTAAGTTGGTGAGCACTCATGAGCAATTTGGAAATAATACAGCAAAACAGTACTAACAAGATATTGCTACAGCCCTTTTCTAATCTTGTCAAAGAGATTGTTGTATTATTGAACTATCACCTGATTACTTCTCTGGTAATTTCAATTTCTATATTGACATATTTTTTTAAAAAAATCCTCCTTCCCTGTTTCCTTCTTTCCTTCCTTATTTTCTTCTTTCCTTCCATTTGTATTTGTTGATGGATATCACTATCCTCCATGGGCTCTGGTCATCAACAATGGACTCACTGATATTAATCTCCAATGCCAATCAAGGCTTTGATCATTCATAGCTTTCACACAATACTTTTTAATAAGGCAGAGATGGTATGGACTAAGTAAGCATCCTTAGTCATGTTTCCTGCTCACAGTAAGAATAGTGCTACTCACATTGAGCACCTTTTGGCGTATATGCCACAAGTGCAAATGAAACTGTGGAAAGGGAACTTCACGAGGACAGTGGTGCCACCCAAGCAGGAAAAGCCCAAAAGGAACATCAGGCCAGCCATAAAACAAACTTGCATAGGAAAAGGAATCAAATACTCAATTGTTGATTGGATCTGACCAGACTAATTGCTCTCACAACAGAACATCGATAAACATTCCAATATTTAGGAAGGGTCTGCTTTCTATCTCTTCCTCCCCCTCAGCAATTCAAAGCTAGCCAAGCTTTTAGCTCCATCCCTCACTTCAACTCCAAATTCCATCAAAGTTTTTTGTGGTGGAAATGAAAATTGCTCAGTATTTACCTCACAAACTATGGCTCAACCATATCCTACCTGCAAATCATAATAGCAATAGATCTGCCACCTGCATTGTGCTGCATTTTACCAAGTAGAGAATATTGAAATTTGAGCTTTCAGATTATGCTGTATCATTTTAACAAGATGCTTTTATCAAGAAAAGTTATGAAGAGTATCCTTGGGAAATGGAAGACAAATTCTCATTGATTGAGAAACAAAATGATCAAGAAAAAATGGTCCAGGGCTTCCTTTTGCTATTTCAGTTTACAACAAGAATATTTCTTTCTCCTCTCCACCATCTGCTTTTCCTTGCAAGCTCCCTGTACAGCCTTGCCAGAAGAACATCTTAATTATATACCCTTCCTCTTCATAGACTGTGCTAAATATAATGAGAATATTCACTTGCAAAAGGTCATAATTAACGTATATCAGAAGCTTGTGATAGAAAATGGCATTTTGCACAAAAAGAATAGGATGTATGAATTGAGGTTTTTTTTTCAGTAATGTGTAATGTTCTTTAAACATAGCTTTACTCTGTACCAATAACACTCAATGCCCTTCATTGTCTAAAAAAGGTGGCTTGATAGTGAATGTCCAAAATAAGAATTTCTGTCCAGTGTGAGAATATTATTGTGCCATATTTTAATATGCTTTGTGAAGTTGGGATTCCCTTTTGGGAAGGAGGGGAGAAAAGCCAATTATAACCGCTAAAGAAGTACAATGGAATAAGGATAAAATTCATTGACCAAAATCTGTGTACTATAAATTGGAGTGGGAATGAGTGTAACCATGACAGGAAGCTCATTTCCACAATTGTCCCCAAACCTTGGCTGATGATTCTGAAATACACAGTCCAATCTATCTAGAAAGCACTGGGACGAGAGATTTAATATAATCTTTATGCAAACGAGGAGTTATAAAATAAGGAAAGATTGCATCCATTTTCTTGCTAAGCCTATTTTGTTTGACACTGTGTTCATTGTATTTGTTCTGGAGTAGTTGCTTTTGTCTCATTCCCTGGAACTCTCTGTTCCTTATATTTTGGGCAAGGTTTGATTCCAGCTCAGAGAGCAGCATAACCTCAGCTCCTTCTGGCAACACAAAACTAATCATTTGAAAATCTTCTCATGTACTTTGACTTGGTGCCATGATGGCAGCCTAGGGGAAACAGTAGCAACAAAATGATGTTGTTGGAGAGCAGTGAAAAAAAGATAGTCTCTTTTGAATCAAGTTCAAATCCAAGTTGTTACATGGATAAGGGCAACAATACAGAACTGTAGTTTGCCACTTCTGAGATTTTTTTTTCTCAGTCTAGCTTAGAGACCTGAAATTTCCTGGTAGTCTTCCATTTAATTGCAAACCAGAATAATAAGCAATAAACAAAATTATTATGCCATATATTATATCATTTTGTATATGAGAACAGTTTTTCCATTTATAATGGATTTCCTAGATCCATTGAAGCCTTCACTTTCTGAGATTCTCTGATTCAACAATTTCATAATCTGTCAGAATTTTAACTAAAGTATAGTCATTAATTATTCTTAGTATAAGTACTACTATTACTGATAATGTCCTGCCAGTATCCTACCAGTTAAACTGTCCCCCTGCTCTGACACTCTTTCATAAGGTCCTGAAGACTTGGAAACCCAGAGTGGGATGGAGCCTACCAAATGGCTCACCTGACTGTGTGTAGTTGCTGGGAGTGGATATTGTTGTTTTTTTTCTAGTTTTTAAACCATTTTTACTGTTTGAAAGCCACCTAAAGTCTCTGTGTGTGAATAGGGAGCCATATAAATTCCCCAAATAAATAAATAAAACAGTCAGAGAAGAAATATTATACATATGACCACAAAAAGTTTTATAATTTACAAAATCTTTTGTTTGAGCCAAAATGGCACAGTAGTTACAGTACAGTACCACAGGCTACTTCTGCTGCCTGCGATCTGCCTGCAATTTGGCAGTTCAAATCTCACCAACTCAATTTCAATGTTTCTCTAGTTACACCATCAACATCTTCCAATTTACCATTTGTCACCATTCTCAAGGAATTTATTATTTCTATTTCATCATTATGTTTCTTGAACATTAATATTTATAGCCTTCATTTTAATTCGACTATTCACCTGTCAGTGCTATCATTCCTGTATTTATTAAAATACAGCATTCAATTCCATCAGTTTTATCCCAAGTCATTTAATTACATTAATGCTGGTGGATTTATATATTTTCACCCATTCTAATACATTTTTAAAATTTCCATTCAGATTGCTGTACATGCACCACAGTAGAGATAGAATGGAATTTTATTGTCTTTAAAAATATCTTCATTCATTCTGAATGACTTATGAAGGAATTAAGCTGAAGCTGCTTTCTGGATTTGGAAAAAGCAGCTGTAGCCAGGCAGAAATGCTTCCATACCAACTTCTCCAAAGATAACCTTGGGTTATAACTTCTTCCAAACAATATAAAAGTTTACAGCTCCAGAAATTTGAGAGAAGATGGAATCATTCATTCATTCATTCAAATCCTTCCACCCCATACACCCTAACATTTCCAGATATTGGCTACTTGAATTACAACTTGGAGTTCTTAGGAATGAGCCAACTTCTAGAGGCAACCTCATTCCATCCAGCCTCTTAGCCTAGAGGGTGGAATCTAGAAAATGAAGGAGACCAACTGGAACTTAAAGAAAAATCGATAGTGGAATTTTAACAAGGTTTGCAAAAGATACATTGTAGCTGAAACTTTGTTACAAGTTAACAAAGCGCCTGGAAAGAGAAAGTGAGAAAAGAAGCAAGAAACAGTTTTGGATTATTAGATGATTCCTGGAACTTTGGATGGAGGCTCCTAATGAAACAAAATAAAATCAATTGGGGGTTGTTTAAAATTTTTTAAAATGGCATCACTCCTTGAAGAGTTAAAATGAGACTTAAAGAACAAAAAGAAGAAGCAGCAAGTGGGAAGAGGATTTTTGGCTTTGTATTCAATTTTTAGAAGTGACATCTTGAACTATGAACAATAAGAAACGCTAGCAGAACAAGAAGGGCGGGACAATGAAGAAGCCATCTTTATGACCAAGGCAATTTTAAGTGGGGTAAAAAAGGGAAAGGGGAGGAAAGGGAGTTAAAAACTTCAGGCCCGTCCCCATGGCCGATGACGGCAAAACATATGCATAAGGACACAGTGGAAAGACAAATTTGGGAGTGGCTCCATCCATTGTCATCTGCTCCAAAAATGCCGCAAAAATTTGCATAAAAAACAGAATGGAAAAAATGCGAAAAGAAAACCAAGGGGGACGTAGGTAGTATGTTAGCGCGCGGGATGTAAAATGGATGTTTCATAGGAAAGCTAGCGGATGAAAGCGGATGGAAGCGGATGACACTCCGAAAGGCGTTCCGGGGGAGAATTTGAAGCGGACGCAAAGGCAGTAAGGGAGCGAGCATAACGGATGAGCGGATGGCATCATGGACGCCTATAGAACAAAGCGAGTTGCCGTCAGGATTGTATATTGGATGCAAAGCATTCACTGCTGCATGCGGGGGAGTATTGAGGTCTCTGCTGCTCAAGGACCTGAAGCCATGCTGAAGCCCCCTGCCCGAGGGAGCAAGAGGCAAGGAAGGAGAAGGAGAGAGGAAACGAGTACACCATTTCTGAGGCAGAGGGATAAGGTGCTGGAAAAATGGCTGAGGAAACGATACCTCGTGGAGAAAGGCCACAGACTCTATCATGACACCAAGAGAGAGCAGGCCAGCTTGGAGAGACAAGGCAGAGAGCCTGGGGACACTTGCAGAAGTGTACTCCTGGAATGGTGGAAGCACACGCACACCTGTATGGCAAGCTACACCTCAAGAAATCGGTTAGGCTTGCCGTCAAGCTCACTTGACGAGAGATCGTACATCATGGCCAATGCAGTTTCCTGAGAGGTGAGATCCGCCACCAAGAGCAGCCCCTACTGAATCCCTCTCCCTCAGACAGCCCACAGATAGCCAGCCCTCTGCCAGCCAGGAGACAGCTACCCTGTCCAGACAGGTGTCTTCCAAGGCCCCCGGCAGAGACCCCACCAACAGCTGCCACTTCCCCATGCCAGCAGACTTGAGGATCCCGGGAGGATGACGCCCTGCCTTCACAAAGGAGGATAGGAAGCAGCTCACCACCAGGCCAACCATCCCCAATCCACCCCAGCTCCAACTCCATAGGATAGACAGGCAGAGAGGCGGAGACTGCGGTGCCAGCACCAGAGCATGGTGTGGCGTTGGAGATCAGGGAACACAATGAAGACCAGCACAGAAACTTCTCTCTGAGTCAAAATGACTCAAAGTGACTGAGAATAGTAACTGTCAGAGACGACTGTTATACTTGTTAAGTTTATCTTTGCTTAAGACACTTTACTTGGTTCATTTTGCTTTTTTTATAAAGTCATAAAGTTTACAAAGAAAATTAATTAAGGTTATCTTTGCTTAAACACACTTAATTGAATTTACGTTGGTTCATTTTGCTATTTAATAAAGTGCATAAAAGTAAGAAAGTTAATAAATGTTTATCTTTGCTAAGCACACTGGTCCATTTTTTACCTTAATAAAGTGTTGGTGAAAAACTTTGAAAAATGGTTAAGCCTTTGCATGCTTGTGTTGGATAAGATAAGATAGTTGTGGGATAGATAAAACCTCCAGATGCCAAACGTGCGGTATATCTGGGACTGTTATGGTCTCCACATTCCCAGCTGCCACATATATGGACCTTTATTATCAATAACAATTTATTTTCATTGATCAACACATTTTAAAATAAAACAAAGCTCTTTATTAATGCCCTATTTATTGTACGGACCACTCAAGCATACAGTGGCAACAATCTCATCAAGTGTTATGCAACAGCCTCAAGGAAGCATCCATCTATCATCCTAGTCTTGCCACCTCTCCACTGCTCCAGCTGGAGGAAGTTGTACCAGTGTTCAGTAGGTTGCGCTGCCTTCTTCCCTTCACGTGAAGTCTGTTGGGCCTTGTACATCCACAGTTGTCAATCAGGTTTACAAATTTTTTCCGTTTTGGGTGCCTTTTTCCCAAATTCCCAGGTCTGCATGTGTCCCTATTCCCTTGATGAGTGGCGACCAAGTCTGGTTCACTGCAACACTTAGGGTAGCGGTGTGCGATGAGATTGTGCATGAGCAGCAAGCTATGCCACGATGCCTCCTCACCAGTCCTCTGGGTCAGATGCTGAAATGTGATGTGAAGAGTATCTGGAACCTGTTGGCTAGGATTGCCAAAGGCATCTTCACCACCCGTCTGGCCCTGGACAGGCCTGTAGTGAAGATCGTCTCTTCACGGTGAGGTATCTTTTTTTTTTTTTTATTAAAGAATTTTATTAATTTTAACAAACAAACATTAACATACATAACTAAAAACATTTATTCTTATATATTCTTCCGCTGACACAATTGTGTCGGGTGGTTCATCAGTTTGTGAATTCATTTTATATGGTGTCCAATAATATATTGCATTAACATTTATATAATTCAAATCCATTATCTAGATATACTTAAATCTATTCATTCTTTATGGGATATCAATACTTTAAACCACTATTCTAATAACAAGTCAAATTAATCATAACAAAATTAATCCTAAAAAAAAGAGAAAAAAAAAACTCTTATAAATATAATATCTATTAGTCTTATCTTATCATCTATCCCATTTGGTAAAAAAGGATCCAAATTTCATAAATTGTTTATCTTCTGCTCTCTAATTTCAAATGTCAATCTACTCATTCTCAGCACATTTCTAATATTTCTTAATAATTTTGCCTGTAGTGTATTTTCCATTTCTTCCAATTTTTAGCAAATACAATGCCTAGCCGCTGTTAAGTACAATTTACAATCAAATATTTCAATCTTTATATATATGGTGTCAGGATAAAATTACCCATAATAAAAAAGTCATCTGTTTTCAGTTCCATTGTGTTTCTTGTCATTTTCCAAACCATATGTGAATTTTAGTCCAGTATTTTCTAGCCTCCTCACAAAGTCCACCACATATGATAGTATATGAGCACAGGTATCTGTGACATTTCCAACATTTTTTCAGATTTATTCTTAAAATTCTTGCTATTTTGTCGGCGGGGAAGTGCCCACCTGTAAAACATCTTTTATGACAAAGGTTTTTCTTTAATATGCTGTTGACATTTGTCATTTTTAATTTTGAGACATAATTTTTGCCATTCGTCGTAAATCAAATCCCATATCCAAAATTTTTCCCCCAAACAATCATAGTTTCTTTAACTTGTTCTTCTTCTATAGTTAATTCCCAATAAATTAACATATAATTTTTAATCACTGGTCATCAGTTAACCATCAATAGTCTTATCTAAATCAGTCTGTTTGATCATAAAATCCTTCCATTTTAAGGATTCTTCATCAATCTTGAAGTGTATTGCGCATATGAAAACAATTCATCTTTATACCTTGTTTCCTCTAAGTTTTGGATCGAATTTAAGTTCCACCCTTTCATCTAACAATTCCCCATAATCTAACTCGTTTGGTTCCTTTTTAAAATCATAGGAATAGGAAAATTGCTTCAATCGTCGTATAACCAAACTGGAATTTTCAAATACATGTTTTTTTATCTTTTGCCCAATTTAACCACAAAGACCTCGTAGTATAATGTCTTCTTAAAAATACCTCTGTGTTTTAGTTCCCTTGTACCATAAAAAAACGATGCCAGCCCAAAACAGTAAATCATGGCCTTTCTAATAGCAGACAATCTATGTGTTCTTAATGTTATCCTATTCTTTGACCCACATCAAAACTTGCAGCTTGATAATACAGTTCCCAATTAGGCAAGCCAAAACCTCCTCTAATTCTAGCATCTTGTAAAAAGCTTTAACTTTATTTCTCGCTCTTTACCTTTGCCATATAAACTTTAAATAATTTTATTTAGATCTTCAAAATAATCTTTTCCAAGTCTTAATTGGTATTGTTTGAAAGAGCAAATAAAATTCTAGGTAAAAGATTCATCTTAATTGTTGAAATTCTCCCTATTAATGACGAATGCAAGTTTTCCCATTTCTTCAAATCCGTATAATTATCTGTTGTTTGAGTTTAGTATAATTGATTTGCTTTTAATGGGCTACATCTTGCCGTCAAATATATCCCCAGATACTTAACCTTATTTGTAACTTGAATTTTCAAAAATCTGTCAGTTCATTCTCTTTGTTTCAATAAATATTTTTGTTAAATCTTGTTTTTATTTTGTTATCTTCAAGCCAGCCATCTCACCGTATGTCTCTATCTTTCCAATAACTTTGGAGCCGTTTCTAACGGGTCTTCGCAGAATAAAAACGTAAGGGTCGTCAGCAAAAGCTGTGTAGTTTAAATTCTTCTTTTTTAATTTGTCAGTTCCTTTTATACTTTGTAGTCATCCCTAATATTTCTATTTAACACTTCCAAAAGTCAATACGAATAACCAAAGGGAGATAGAGACCACCCTTGTTTGCTGCCGTTTTCTTAAATTAATAAGATCTGTAAATTCTCTAGTCGCATCCATTACCATTGCTGTCTGTTTATTATATATGGCTTCTATTGCTGAATAAATTTTCTGCAAAACCCATCTTCCGAACAGTAACAGCATAACTCTCCAGTTCACATGGCAAAAGCTTTTTGAGCATCTAGAATAATCAAAAGCATTTGGCTTCTCAGGTGAGCCTCATTAGTATTCCAAGTGTCCAAAAATTACTCTCAATATTGTCTCTACATTTGTCTCTTTGGCAAGAATCATTTTGAGCTGGGTGAATAAAATTATTTTAAATATTTTTCATCTTTCTGCTCAGTATTGAACAAAATGTTTATAATCTGCATTCAATAAGGAAATAGTTCTATAGTTCTTAATTTTGCAGCGGGTTCAGCCTCTTCTTTTGGAAAAAGTGTAATTAATAAGCCTCTGTGTCCATGTGTCTTGGGTATCATCTTCTTTAACAAACTTCATTTCATAACTTCTAAGTAGTGGTGGATACTTAATGATTCTTGAAATTTTTTATAGAATTCTGCCGGAAGCCATCTGAACCTGGTGCTTTTCCCATTAATTTTGTCTCTTAAAATGCTTCGTTTGAATTGCCTTCATTGTTATATTACTTTCTACATTTTCAGTCTCTTAAGGTAGTTTTGGTCAAGTTAACATTCTGTAAATACTGTTTAATTGATCCTGATCAATATTCTCTGTTTATATAATTGCCCATAAAAATCTTGAATAATGTTTCTGTTCTCCTTATTACCACATAAAACTTGGCTGTCATCTATTAGTTCCAATATTTTCTTGATCCTTCTCCTTTCTCAATTGATATTGCTAGCCATCTACCTGGATTTATTTGCATCTATCCAAATAATCTCGTTTAAAGTTTCTGATTTTCTGTGCCAATTCTTCTTTCCCTATTAATTCCATTTGTATGCTTAATTACATCCAGTTTCGAATTTAATATCTTTTTTCTGTGATTTTCTGTAAATCTCTCTCT
>BHFT01081375.1:0-23426 GCA_004320025.1 Laticauda laticaudata
AGAGAGATTTTCCTGTATTCTTACTATGTTTATAACTTTTACCTATTATCGTGTAAGCAATTGACCAAACAAACAAACAAACAAAACAAACAAACAAATAATATTGTTTTTTCCCCACCTTAGCTATCACATGGAAGGAAGCAAGGGACATCTATCCTTCATTATGATGCTTTGAAAGTGTATGTAACTTCTACAGAGACTTCCACAGTACCTCTGTGGCCGTTAAAAACTTTTGAACTTCCGCGCTGACATACAGATTTCTTTTTCTGTCTAGACCTCCTTCTTCATGCATTAATATTGAAGTTACAAAACATGTGCGTTTTCCCTCCCCTTTTAGCTACATGAGGAATTTATTATAAGAGGGGAACCGAGAACTAAAGCCCCATGTCACATGCACCAATGGATGCAAAGAGGAATGTAATAAACGTTAAAAAAGCTTGCCATCCGTTGGAAAACACTATGGCATCCATGTGTACTCACTGCATACGTGTTTCATATGCTCTATCCTTTGAGCATTACTGTCCCTGAGATTTCATCCACTCAGAAGTTTTGAGCTGCACAAAACTTTTGAGCGGATTTGAACTTTCCGCTGTAATACGATGTAAATCCATGACAATACGAGCAACAAATGTTCTATGTCCGTATATCATCCGTTAGTCCGCTGTAATCCTCTTCACCCCTGGCATCCCCTCAACTCACATCTGCTGCAGCTGAAAACGGAAAGAGGGAGGAACAAAAAGTAACGAATATCTACATAGCGTTTGTAAGCATGGAAATAGAGAAATGAGGCAGGAACGGTTTGCATCCTATATACATCCTCTAGGCTTCCTATGAACCATCCCTTTAACATCCCTGCTACATACTACCCTCACATCCGTTCTTTCCTTTCTTTTCCATTCTGTTTATGCAATTTTTTGCCACTTTTTGGAGCGGATGACAACGGATGGAGCCACCCCCGAAAATTTGCTCCGTCGCTGTGTCCTTTTTTGCAGAAACGTTTGCATCCGTCGGCCAGTGTGACCTAAGCCTTTATTACATTTTTGAGTGATATTGTTATGAGTTTCAGGAAATTCCACTTTCATTTTGTGCATTAAGACTCGCATGTTTGCATTATCAGGATATTCCAGTATTGCTACTTAATTTTCTGGTTTCCACCAGATTTCTAAGACGCAATTTGTTGAAGTGCTTTAAGATTTTAAAGCAGCAAATAAATCAGTACCTGCTGATGCAGTTTAAGAACCACAGTATAAATATATTTAACATTGTCTTCTCAGAGCAAAAACAACCCTTTTTTTTCCTCTCTTTTGAATGTGGATTCTTAGAGAACCAGAAAGTCTAGTTAATCAGCAATGGGAACTGATTTCTTTCCCATTCAAATTGGAATGCAAAATGTTAGGAACAATGTGCTAAAATGCAAAGCGATATTTCTCTCGTGTCTAGAGAATGCTCATGGGTGATAAAGTTACGCATCAAGTACAGGTTTTATTCCCCTCATTCCCTTTTTCGATGCAGCAATATGACTTCAGCAACAGAAGTGGTCAAATGCTGGAATACATAACTGACTCTGTGGTTCTTCCCTAAACCCCAAAAACTTAACACTTAGACTAGGGGTCTGCACTTAAAACATTCAAAGAGCCATTTGACCCATTTCCAACAGAAAAGAAAATCCTGGGGGCCAAAAATTTAACAACCCAGTGTGACTGGGTGGGCATGGCCACTCAACATTACTCACTCCCACCAGTTACCTCTGCTGCTGGAATATGGAGAAGTCTCCATCCCTTGCCATCACCATAACCTTCTCAGGCCAGGTGCGGAGTGATGGAGAGGAGAGGAGGGGCCAGCCAGTGGTGGGATCAGCAACAGGGAGCTGCAAGCAGAGGCTGAAAGAAGCCGCATGTGGCTCCAGAGCCTGCAGGTTGCAAGACCCCTGCCTAAACGTCTACTATTGACTCACCCCAATTCCTAAGAGGTCTGTAAGGGGCATGTATAAGCGCACCAATGTGTCTAAACACGTCCCTGTCTAAATGTTTCCCTTTTATTTGTATCCATTTCATGTATTAATAATCATGTATACTTATATTTGTACCAAATACAGCTCGAACAAACAAATAAAAAAGTAAATAAATAAACATATGTATCTACCAAAATATT
The DNA here is from genome assembly GCA_004320025.1 of Laticauda laticaudata. Lineage (NCBI taxonomy): Eukaryota > Metazoa > Chordata > Lepidosauria > Squamata > Elapidae > Laticauda > Laticauda laticaudata. The sequence continues at coordinate 2,152 of BHFT01081375.1, forward strand.
TGGGCCTCAGCTTTCAAAAGAAACAGGTGTGGAGGTACCTACAAGAGTGGTCCCAATAGTCATAGTATTAAAAAAAAAATGTGCTGCTGAGGATTTTTCCTCGAACTAGGATGAAATTTAAACCAGCTCAGGTAAGCTGAGCCATTCCCAGGTGATCTTAAACCACTCCCATCCTCCTTTGATCTTTGTTGAGAAATGGAAGAGCAGCCAAACAATTATTACAGGAAATGACAATTCATTCCTATGCCACTATATTACCTACCCCGATTCTCATGTCATTTCCATAAACTAGGAAGAAGGTTTTCTTCATCATTCGCCACTTTTTTTGGGGGGGAAATGATTTTACATTTAATTTGCTGTGAATCCTCATGCAAATTTTTTTCCTTGATTCAATTTTTTCTGAAGCAGAAACCCCTCGGGCCTCCTCAAACTTTGATCAACCTGTCTCCTGTTTGCATAAAGCACAAAGACTTTATTATAGGGCATTTAGTACTGCACATAAAGCGATTTCAAATCATGATCAAAGTAAAACAAAATCTTAGGAGTTGAAATGCAATATTTCCTCCTCCTCCTTCTTCATTTTCTTTATTTCTTTTTTTTTTAAAGCCAGCTGTGGAAAAAATAACTGCTTTACTCACTCTCTTGCTTGGTTTTTACAAACTGGAAAACATTAGTTTTGATAAATCACAAAGTTGATGTACGATGTACTTAATAGCTGAGCAATGCCGCTCTAAATGAGACATTTTGGAAGACACAAGTTCTTGCATCAATGCTAGCCTGGGAGATTTCAACTGGCGCAGAACAGTTATTGAGTGAATTCTCTTCTAGGTGAATGTAAATCTGGACCTCCCAACAATGTGCATGCAATTCCAGAACCAGCAGAACAAAATGTCGTTCTCAGTTGGGACCACACCTGTTCCCTAGTGCAGAGACCCAGTATCATCTTTCATCGAGAAGTACGTGCCCTTAGAGCAGCAATTTGGCTAGATGGCAATTTCAGGAGCAACATCCCCCTTTTGTCACATAGTTGTTCCATAAGTAGCAACCTTTGTGAAGTCCAAGCATCCCTCCTTTCAAATATATATTCAAATATATATATTGTTTTTTCAACCTTCGCGGGTACTTAACATGTGTGCTGTTTAGCTTCCTTCGGGTCATTATCCGCACTCATTGTAGTTCTGATTAAAGTTGTAGGCAACGTTTCAGGCAGAAATCTCAATCTGACCATACCTCCAAGCCTTCTGTATGGATGTGGTCTCAACAGCTCCTGGTTTCAAATTTCCGAGGCTGGGTCCATTCTGATTGAGGCTCAAGCAGCCCTGCGTCTGTGTTTCACTGGACTCATGGAGTTTGATTGATTGGTGTTTTGGTTTCTTCTGTGACTGTTTGTGGCTTTGATTGGCCTGGCAACACTCTGTTCCATTAGTGTTGGAGGCTTTCAGTGCAGCTTGGCTTGTGTGAAAGGACGGCTGCTATTCATTAGCAACCTATGTTCAAAAATGACGTGGGATAATACGCCGAAGGAAGCTAAACAGCACACATGTAAGTACCCGCGAAAGCTAAAAACACATCACACACACACACACACACACACACACACAAACACCGACAAGCACACACAGACACAATGAAGCCAACGAACCGCCGCATACTACCACATATATATATATAATGTGCTGTTTTAGCCTTCCTTCGGGTATTTCCCATCGTCATTGGGTAGTCTGTTACAAGTTGTAGCTATTTGTAGTTCGTTAAAAAAAAAACCAAAAACATATATATGTACATGTGTGTGTGTGTGTGTGTGTATTGTACACTTTTGAGAAGAAGGCAACAGAATTTTCCTTTTTTAAATCGTGTGCCCAATAAAATTGACAAATAAAGTTTGTCTATTTCCTAATTTAATGTGGCCAGTAGCAGAAAGATAAAATAATGAACCATTAAGCAGAATAACAGAGTTGGAAAGGGACCTGGAGTCTTCTAATCACGGTCCTACTTGGCACTTTAAGACTTTTGGACTTCAACTCCCGAATTCCTAGCTAGCCCATGCTGGCTGGGAAATTCTGGAGCTGAATCCCACAAAGTTGCCAAATTTGGGAGACCCCGTTCTAATGCTGGGCAAACTCCCTCTTCAAGAGGAAGGATCCTATATCATTTCAGTCGAATGGCTCTCCAATCTCTTGAAAATAGGATGATTAAAGAGATCCCAGGCAAAAAAATACTTTGGTTATTTATTTAAATAATACTGACATTGAAGAATTGGGGGAAACAGTGTTTTTTTCATAAGTGGGGAACATTGGATAACTCAGACTTGGGAGTCAGCAGCCATAGGAGCAGCACAGAGGCTGAAAGTAGTTTAGTCTTCCTTCTATGAGAGCTATCCACGAAAATAGATTACGTTCTATCCGTAACGCAAGAAGGGGGGAGCCAGTGAGATGAGGCCAACATCTTTGGTCTGTGCGTCTGCCACGCTTAGTCTACATCTGTCACACAGGCTAGTGGGAGGTTTTTGTATCGTTGCCCATTATTTTACAATCAGCAAACGTTTGAAAGTGTGCTGCAATTGAAACTCCCGCAAGTTGTGAGGTGCGATCAGTGATAAGGTTTTTATTGGGCAAAAACCATAAAATCGATTGAAATCTTTTCAAGAGTATTGCTCTGATGCTTACCATCCCTGAATAGATAAACTAGTGTAACCCCATACACCTTAAGAAGGGGTGCAGATTCAGAAAAAACCTTTTGATACACCACTATCTAAGCAGAGTCCCATGCAACTTTTATTTCTGAAATATGCTCAGGATTGGCCTTGAATAAAGTCTGGAACAGTGATCCCCAACATTTCCAGCTTTGGGCCTGGGTGAGATGTTGAGGGGGGATGTTTTCTGTGTGAGTGGCAGGTGCATGTAAGTGTGCGCAGCTCATTTGCACAAATGGAGGGCACCAATGCACCACCACTCACACAAAATGGAGCCTCATGTTGAGCATGGGCACCTAACCACTTGCAACAAATGGAGATGCACATGCACATATGCTCACACCGCCACTCACAAGCGGCAAGGGACACCCCCTGCTCTAGAACAAAGCTGTGTCAACTTTGGCCACTTTACAAATTTGTGAACTTCAATTCAGAAGGCTGGCTGGGGAATTCTGGGAATTGAAGTCCACTGATATAAAAGTGGCCCAGTTTGAGAATCACTAACTTAGAATAGCTGGACTACAAAAAATCACATGATGCCCGAATTGAGCAAGATTCACAATTATATATTTTTTTTCACGATTGCTCCAAATGATATCAAAATGGTCAGAAATCAACATCCCTGCTTGAATGACATCTATTTTCAAACTATTTGTACAAAGGGGAGGAATTATTGTTTTAGCTGATTAAAGTCAAACACAAGTCATCAACTAGAGCGCAAGCAAATCCATGCGCATTCAACCATCTGTAAGATTATGTAAGAAACAAGAAGATTATGTAGCTATTGTTCATTTAATCAAGTACTTTTAACTCAAATACTTTGAGGATATTTTGTGGTCTGTACATCAGTAATGATCTTGGTATTTTCTTCACAGTCCCTGTTGTATGGCAGTGGAACTTGCAGAGGGTCAAATGCTCAAGTGCCAGTCCCGATCCCCTCGTTATGTCAGTGTTTGATCTCGCGGAAGGGAAATCCTAATGTTTTCGCGAATTTTGTCAGCCACAAGCATGGATTCAGTGATCCTTCTGAAATAACAGCCCCTAATTCAAGCAAAAGAGGCCAATTGGTGAGAAATGTTCCATGTGGATTAGGGCTAGGGTGACTCAAGGAAGCAAATCTGTCTCCAGCTATGAAGTCCTGGCTGACCTGGGCCAGTCACCCACAGCTTTAGGTACACTGCTTAATTTTCAGGATTATTATTATGGAGAAAATGGAAGAAAAATGTTAATTTGCAAGGCTGGCTGTAGACATGTTGGCAGCCTTAGATAAGAAATAAACTGCCACCTCCATGATTTGAACTCATCTTGGTTTTCTTTTTTTTTTTTCAAGCTTTGAGTTTTAATGATTTCAGGTTTGGACAATGGTTCTATTTTCCTCTTTCTAGACATTTCACCCTATTGCATAGTAAATAACAGAATAAGAGAGTGGAAAGGGACTTTGGGGTTTTCCCTACACCAGAGGATCTAACTGCCTTTTCTCTGTCTCTCTCTATGTGTTTGCCACATATTTTTTCAGCGTTTACATGCATTCAATGTCTGCAGTCCAGAGCATAAATACATGTGCGTTAACACAGAGCTTGAAAGGGAGTTTGGGAAATCTTCTAGTCCAAGCCCCTGCTCAGGCTGGAAAACTGAGGATGCCAATCTGAGTCCTAGGAAACGAGTGTCAGAAAATAACACTTAGAAGGGACTTTGGGGGGAACCCTATCACCATTTCAAGAGAAATGGGCTGTCCCAGTCTTTTAAAAATTTTCAGTGATTGATCACCCACAACTTCTGGGGACAAGCAGGTCCACTGGTTAACTGTTCTCCCCCCTGTCAGAAAGTTTTCTCCTTCAGTTTTAGGTGCTTCTCTCTTTGTTGCAGTTTCCATGCCATTCCTTCTGTTTGCCTCTGATGCTTTGGGAAATTACATTCCCCCGCCTTTCTTTGTAGCAAGCCCCTTAAAAGCCTGTTGCCTATGACAACTCTTGGTAAAGCATGTGAGCCAATTCCCTCCTTTCAGTGGTCCATGAAAGTAACATGCTATAGTGGCAGATATAAAGTCAAAAAAGGTGAACCAACATTTTACAGAACTATAGATAAGTTGAGGCCTGGGTGACAAGGAATGGCTGGGAGGGGAGGGGCCAGGTGAGGCACCCCTTGATGTGAGTGACATTTAGTTGGCCACGCCCACCCAGTCACATGACCAAGCATGCCTACCCAGTCACATGACCATGAAGCCACACCCACCCAGTCACATGGCCACCAAGCCACGCCCACTAAATAAACCACGCCCACAGAACCGGTTGTAAAAAATTTTGAACTCCACCATTGGCTTAGAGTCAAGGCAGTATAAACATTTGTCAGATAAATGCAAATATACTTAAAATCTGTGACAGATAGAACACTCTTGGTGACCAAGGCCAGACAGCTTGTTTGCTTTGAAGGGAGAAAGAACACAGCTGGGCAAGACATGGGTATAAAGTGCATAAGACCTAATTTTTCAGGTTTTCTTTATGTTGAAAAAGTTTGGGGGTTTTCCTTATTTTTTAAAAAAACTCTTAACTTAGTTACTTAAAATACAGATTTTATATGTTTTCCATTCAAAATGGTTCTAAACTGCCTGATCTTCAGTGGTAGCTTTCGAATGGGGTTTCTGAAACAGAATAGGGGTGCTGAAATGCTGAAAAAAAAGGCTCCATGAATATTAATTTAGCAAAGAAAAGCCTTACATTTTGCAACATAAAATTGATGGATACTTTGAGATTACTTGTCAAAGCTTAGAGTAAAAATCATGGCCTAGTATTTCCTAGGAACTATTGCTTTCCAAAATATACCCATTTGACTTGCTTTGACTTGTGCTATTCAATGGCGGTTCTCAGAGACTTTGATTAGCACATTCTTTATTTGTGGGAGACATGGCCATTATCAGTGAGTTTGAGGGTTTTAAGAAAGGAGCCATAAGCTCCACATGTGTCTCAGACATCAGCACTTTTGAACCCACAAGGTTCAGTTGCCACTGAAATGGGCATTAGTTGTCATGGAGAAGCTCCATCTTTTCCCTGATCTTTCTTGTGTGCAAACACAGGCAGATCCCAGTGTATGAGGGAGGAAGAATTTTAATGAGTTTTTCTCCCCAAGGTCAGCTTTGTGAATTTCTCCAAAGGTCACATTTACATAATGTATATCTTAGAGGGATACTGGACTTATTTTCAACTTGGAAATTGCTAGATCAATTGATAATTCAGAAATCAAGATCATTTTTTTGAAAATTACATTCTCCTTGCCTTTAGAAATGTTTTAGACCAATTCAGGAATCTGGGAAGGACTTGAAAAGTGGGTAAAAATGCTGCATTCAATCTAAACTTCTGGCTGAAAATACAACCAACTGTAAAATATTGTTATTTTGAATTTCCAGCACGATAGCATCTTCTAATATTTTCTAGGAAAGTCACATGTAGACTTGAGAAAAATTGGTTATATTACTTATATATTTATTAGACTTATATGCTACCTATCTCATGTAGAGCAACTCTGGGTGTCTTACAAACATACACCAATGTGTTAATTGTTATGAAGAGAGTAAGTGCCTTTCTTTGTGCTACAGTGGCACCATCAGCTCCTGGACGTGTTGTTGCGACAAGAAATACAAAAACCTCTGTTATTGTGAACTGGGACAAGCCAAAACATGAAGAAGATCTGATCGGCTATTACCTTGATTATTCTGTGGTAGGATCAAATCACTGGGAACCCTGTAACCATAAGCCAATCAAGTATAACAGGTAAAAGCAATATAATGTTTTAAATAATTGCTTACTCTTTCACATATGCATGTATATATATATTTTGGTTAGTCCTTTCTACAAGAGTGGCTGGTGGGCAATTCTGGGAGTTGAAGTTCACAGTTGGCCACCTCTGTTCGAGGATGAGGAGAATCCATCTATTTAATGGGCCATCATCAGAGAAACAACAAGATTATGAATTAATAAATAATCAAATAAAATAGCAGAGAATACAGCAGGAGGGCTGCATAGGAAAGTGACTGGCTGCTTTTGGGAGGTTGTTGCCAGCTTTGCAGCCAATCACAGCTGGGCCTCTTACTGGAATGGAATGACATGCTGGGGATCATCCACACTAAAGGGCTCAAGACAGCTCAGGTGAGAAAACAGTAAATTATACTGAATTACAGCTGAAAAACAAAGGCATTTGCAATGGTGTAGAAGTAGCAGAATGTCCTCGCGAAGTGGTGAGTGAATTGCCTTACCCACAACACAACTGGACAAGCTGTCCCAAAGACAGAAATAAAGGAATATTCTTTAAAAAAAAACCAAGTACAGTTTTTCTGAACCATCCGTTGTCTGTGTAAGCAAGAACCTGATCAACAGTCTGCAAAAATCCCATTGGGCATATCAGAACAGACAACCTGTTCAGGCTTCCTGTCTTAAAAGCAGCATGGCCAAGTGTCTGGATTCATAGTTTTCCATCTTGTTGCATGGGCAGGGGAAGCTTTTTCATTTTGTAACAGTCCAAGCAGGTGCCTTTAAAATTAAGCAGCAACAGCAGCTCACCTCCCTGTTTCTTCTTCAGGTTCACCATGCACGGCTTGACAACAGGAGAGAAATACATCTTCCGTGTGAAAGCAGCAAATGCAGTGGGGATGAGTGAAAATTCGCAGGAGTCTGACTCCATCACAGTACAGGCGGCCCTCAGTAAGTGGGACTTGATCAAGTGTACACTTTCAAAGATTAAGGGGTGGTCTTTTAGAAGCTGCAATAGTAACACCATACAGTAGAACCTACAGCCAATAGCAGTAGTCAGTATGGGTAGTAGACTTACAGCCATTCATTTAGGGACCATTTGAAGTTACAATGGCACTGAAAACTGATGACCATTTTTGAGCCATGATGGTGCAGTGGTTAGAATGCAGTACTGCAGGCTACTTCTGCTGACTGCTGGCTGCCTGCAATTTGGCTGTTCAAATCTCACCAGGGTCAAGGTTGACTTAGCCTTCTGAGATGGGTAAAATGAGGACCCAGATTGTTGGGGCCAATAGGCTGACTGTGTAAAATCACTTAGACAGGGCTGTAAAGCACTGTGAAGTGGTATATAAGTTTAAATTCTATTACTATTGTTATTTTCCACACTTTTAACCTCATGGACACATGATCAAAATTTCAGGCACTTGGGATGTATTTATAACAGTTGCAGAGTCCTGGGGTCATGTGGATCACCTTTTTGTGATCTTCCCAGTCAGTTTCCAATGAGTAAAGTCAATGGGGGAAGCCAGATTTGCTTAACAATGATATGATTCACTTAACAATAACAACTGTGACAAAAAGGTCATGAAATGGGACAAAACTCATTTAGCAACTGCCTTGCTTAGCCACAGACATTTTGGGTTCAATTGTGGTCATAAGTCAAGGACTACCCATACTCTCAAAAACTTTTCACATCTTGATACCTCCATTCATTGCTAGCATGGGGACTTTTCACATAATTGTAAGTTTCCACCTGATAAGTCATTGTTACATGAAAATGTGGGTACCTGCTATGGGGAAAGGGGCTTGGCTTATAAAAGGAGATGAATACCAAAGAAGAATAGGGAAATTGAAGTTGGAGAGAACAGCCGCATTTTGATATCTGACTTCATGGTGAATTATTTTGGCAAGCAAAGTCATTGTCACAGAAGGAAGAAAATATTGTTTGGAGAAAGGCAGACGTAATATTTTGGTTTAAGTTTATGTAACTTATAATATATACTATAATATACTTAGATTTAAAAATGCCATTCTGTACATTTATTGTGGACAGTCCCCAGGGTCTTACACTTAGAAAACATGCATTATAAAGGCACCATTTTCTTAGACAAGTCAATCCATAAATGTAATCAAAATATAAAAGAAAACCATGTGATGTTATTGCTTTGTATATCAACTATTCAGAAGTTTGCTTGACTTTTATAGCTTGCCCGTCCTATCCTTATGGCATCACCCTTCTCAACTGTGATGGCCAATCCATGACCATTGGCTGGAAGCTTCCAAAATACAGCGGTGGATCAAATATTCTGGGTTATTACCTGGACAAACGGGAGGCAGAACACCACAACTGGCATGAAGTCAACTCTTCCCTTATTAAAGAAAGGATTTATAAGGTCTGTATTGTTGAATGCTCTAAATACTTGCATCCAAAATTGCTTGATTTTGCCAATTTCATATCAGCTGTGATGAACCAATTCACACCAGAATCCATAACATAACTAGGCAGTATCTTGTTTTTATCTTTCACGCTACACATTTTATAATCATATTTAACAATAGCATTTTTCTTTATCAAAGTACAAATACAATATTAACTACAGTATACTGATGAGCATACCATACACATAGAAATATTATTACATGTGCAAACACAAACACACACATATATGCATATACACACACATTATATGAAAACAAGTAAATGTTCAATACTTATTTATTTGCTTATTGATTTGTCTAATTCTGCTCTGTTCTGTTCTGGTTCTGGTTCCTGTTCCCATCCCGTTCTGTACTTTCATTCAATGGTATCAGTCCCTATCACAACCAATGGGTCAATACTGTTTGATTTGAACAAAGTGGACACTTTGCTTGTGGGAAAATGCAAGGAAGAAAAAAAAAAAGAAAATAAATAATAATATAATATAATATAATATAATATAATATAATGTAATGTAATGTAATGTAATGTAACGTAACGTAACGTAACGTAACGTAACGTAACGTAACGTAACGTAACGTAACGTAATGTAATGTAATATAATATAATATTTATACATAATATATAATATAATATAATAATAAAAATATAATAATATATACAAATAATAATAAAATAAAAAAAAGAAAAATAAAGAAAAAAATAAAGTTAACACAACGCAATTTAATTCCTCCCTGATTTGAGACTAAATGATAATTATGCATCCTTTGATGACCCAGATTATCAAACCTGTCTCTTGTACATCAACCTTCTAAATTAGCAATCTCTCATTGAAAGATTGGGTCATCTCAGTGATAAGGCTATTTGTTGATCCTGTGGAAACTGTTTGAGTTGAATCTAGGAAAGGACAAAAATATACTCTACTAGGAAACTGGGCAAAAGAGAGAATTGTGATTTGAGAAGTTTCTTTTCAGCCCATCAAAACAATATATTTCTTAATGTCCTCTCCACTCAATAAGTAATTGTATCTCTCTTTTGTACTGTTATTGAATATGCTTGCTTAGGTCAAATAGTAAGAGATGCTGTTCCTCTTTCTCACCCATTGGAATAATTCTCCTTCAGAATGTATTCATTTGATCAAGAAAACCTACTGTATGTCCTATTTTCCTGATCCAATATAGGAGTGGAACTCTGCATGAGGTTTCAGCAAAGCCTGTATAGATAGAGCTGTAGGTTGCTCAAGATTATTGTATGTTGCCGAATTTTTCCTGTAACATCTGGAGCATGTAAATATGTAAATAAATTAATTAATTTATTGGAATATGAACAATTCTGAACAAGAGCTGACTCAATTTTAGGTTAGCATCTACAAGTGCTCATGATGCCAAAAGCTATCTGATCCTTTAAGGCAGAGGTCCCCAACTCCCAGTCCACAGACCGGCAGCAGTCCCTCTCTCCACAAAACTGGTCCCCGGTACCTAAAAGGTTGGGGGCCTCTGCATTAAGGCATCATAGGTCACTTTTCCATGATTACTTTTTAATTGTAATCAAGGTTCCCTTTTAGGATTTGACCATATTTGTAATCAATTTCATTTTCTTTTTCAAATCTTGTTTATTTAGCTTTGCAGGAGTTAAGTCCAAGTGAAATAAACAGTTCTTAATTGATTTGCTCTTATTATGAGATTATATGGTGATTACCTACATTAATTTTGGATTATTTTCTGTAACGGTTCTGTAAAGGTAGAGGATTTGCAAGAAAATGCATACTATGAATTCAAGATTGCTGCTGCAAATATTACTGGTGTAGGGAAATCGTCTGAACCCAGTGAGCTTTACAAATGTGAGGCTTGGAACATGCCAGAACCAGGTAAGTAATTTGGATATGAAAATAATTACCATCTTTAAAATTGACTTGTGTTCAGACATTTTTGTATCTTAGTAATAATCTAACATGTTTTAACCATATTTCCTATGTCTCCCATATCTAAGAGTATGGACAGGTTTTCAGGATTCTGAAACTTAGAAGCCAGGGGAAGATACATCTGCTTTAGCATCTGTATAACTAAGGAAGTTGGTTTTGAGAAGCGNAACTTAGAAGCCAGGGGAAGATACATCTGCTTTAGCATCTATACAACTAAGGAAGTTGGTTTTGAGAAGCGGCCTTTATGTTTTAAGCAGGGGTGTCTGTGGGGTAGAAATGGGGATTTAAGAAGTTAAGCTATGACTGCATAATTGAAACTTTGCCTCTTTTTTACATGTATCAAATACATTAAAAAGAGGCAGTTCATCCACAGCAGGAGTGGCCAACCTTTTGGACCTCAGGGACTACCAAATTCATAATTTTAAATCCCACAGACCAGAGACCCTGGAACCCCCCCCCCCCAAAAAAAAGCCTGCAGGAAAATTCCCCACCTCATTTTCCTACCAATCAATCATTCTTTATTTGGGATTGCAGGATACTGTCTCCAGCTTCGTTCTCAGGGGGCAAGAGAGGGACAGATTTTCGGCTTCATGAAAGGAAAGCAAAAGAAGCAGAAGAAGTATTTCTTCCTCTCCCCCCAAATTTTTCCAGAAATGAGTCTTTGTGACACTTGTCACTCCGGCGCAGCCTCTTGGAGCAGGTTGCCTTGCAGGGTCCCAAAGACTCATTTCTGGCAGAGTTTAGGGGAGAGAAAGAAAGACTTTTGCTGCTCTCCTTGTGTGCAGCCAAAAGCAGAACAAAGAAGTGGAAAGAAGCAGCCTGGTGGCCAGGTGAGGCACGTGGGGCGAGAGGGGCAAGTTCCCTCCCTCTGCCCTGTCCCGCCTCCTCTCACTACCTTGTGTTGTTCTCAATGCAAGTGACGCAAGCCTTGGGTTCCCATGGGCCAGGTGGGCAACACAGCCTTGTGTTCTCACACAGCCTGGATTCATTGCTTTGGGGGGTGACATTTCTTTGCAGACCACCAAAATATTCTTGTGGACCACCAGTGGTCCCCGGCCCATTGGTTGGTGACCACTGATCCACAAGCTCACAGCTGTCTTCTTGATTTCTTTAATATTCCACCCACAAATGCCCCTGCTTCCAAGTTTGCTTTGGATTGACTCAGAACCAACCTTCCTTCCTTCCTTCCTTCCTTCCTTCCTTCCTTCCTTCCTTCATTCCTTCCTTCCTTCCTTCCCATTTCTCAAAACCCTATTTTTATTCTGCCTTTACCTTCCCAAACTCAATGAGCCAGTTCTTGAAACCTCTAAACTCACTTGGCTTTCAAGTATGAGAAACAGGATCAGGCACAGAAAAATGTTTGCATCAAGATTCAAAACACCAAAGGAACTTGGGACATATAGTTTTTGAAGGGAAAAATTATCTTCAGGTCCTGCTTTGTTTTCAAACATCGAAGATAAAATTTAGACAATTTTCAAGTTTAACCCAAGTTAACTTTGGGTTGCTTGTTTGTCTCTATAATTAAGCAAAGCACACATCAATTTATGCTTAATGTTTGCTTGTTCTGTTTTGGGGAAATATGCCTTCAGGCTCAAGTTTTTGATCCAAAATGAATGAAGCTGTCAAGAAAACAACAAATCTCATGCTGATAGGGAAGGAATTGTTGTTTACCGCCCAGAATCCTTCCTCTCACCTTCTACTATAGATTATTGCCTTTGTACATATTTGCAAGGCTTCTGTTGAATTTCAAGCAGTCCCTTTGTCTACAACGGATGCATCTGGAACAGATAAAATATTTGGTTGATATACAGCATGCTTTGTCTTGCATTATTTGAATAAAAGGGATTGAATAATGAAATAGGGAGATTGGTAGAAATCTGTTCTTGTTCTTTCAATAGGATGCTATTTTAATGCTGAGATATAAATATTAATATGGAGAGCTGGCTGCACTGGCATTGCTAGACTCGCAACCAGAAAGACTCAAAAGATGGTAGTGGGTTCTTCCTTCCTTTTAAGACCCCCCTCCCCTGTCAATGGCCTTTCTGCCAATCTGATATCAGCCTTGCATGTGGTGTTCCAACAATATTGTTCTTCCACCTTGCGGTGACACAGCTGAAGCTCCAAGGCTTTAGCAATGGGAAAGTTTCCCATTTGCTGGGACTCTGGTCTTATCTTGTCTCCTGCTACATGAGCTGGAGTTTTCAACTGGATTGCATGGGCAACCCTTTCAGTGTCATCATAATTATGCAAATTCCTTCCTTCCTTCTTTCTTTCCTTCCTTCCTTCCTTCCTTCCTTCCTTCCTTCCTTCCTTCCTTCCTTCCTTTAGTCTTTCCTTCAGAAAATAACAGAGTAACAGAGTTGGAAGGGGCCTTGGAGGTCTTCAATCCCCTGCTCAAGCAGGAAATCCTGTAACCTTTCAAACAACTGGCTATTCAATCTCTTCTAATCCTAACACTTCTGCATGGAAATGATTTGAAAAATGCTAGAATAGCTGTACCATTCCTTTTGTAGCTTACAACAAGACCATCTTTAGATGTCTGCATTATTAACCCAGGATACGGTCAAATTGTGATGTAAAACAAACAAGATTATGTAGTAAAGGAAATAATGATGAGTGATGAAAGACCATTTCTGCAAAATGTATATGTAAGATCTGAAAGACCATTCAATGCTCCATATAATTCATAATAGAAGAAAAACCTCTTTTCTCCGGACCAAAAAAAAAAAACTTTACCACAGGATTACACATTTCATGACTCTTCTTAAATCTGAGCATTATAACACTTAATTAACATGAATTATTTGATTGATATTAAACTGAGGTTAAGCATTAGCTATTTGTCCAAAGTAAGGAACTACTTCTATGATTTGATGGGAGATTTAGAATCCAGATTATCCATTAAGAAACTCCCTGTTTGCATACCGAAATTGTGTTTGGATTAAAAATAAGTCAGTATATGTATTTGATCTCCCAAACTGAAATTGTAATAAAAAAAGATCATATATCCTATGTACCCCATGAGCTCTAAAATATTTGAGCCACATGAACAGATTTCAAGCTTATGCATACTTTAATTTGAATCTACTGATGGGTGAAAAAGTCTCAAGTTAGGATTAAATAATTTTTAATACACTGGAGTTTTTCAGAACACCATTCTTTTATGCAAAAATCAATTTTGTCATGTCAGCAATATTTTGGAGGTGATGGAGGGTGGTAGATATGACACATTTTTTGGCTTGTATTGCAAAACCAAAGGTTGGCATTCAGATGCCCAGAGGCACCATTTTCCTGCAGACAATTTCCTTTGGTAGACAGCAGACCTCTGCTCCTAGCTGGCTTAAAAAAAATCTTTTACATAAGGATTTTCTTTATCCTTTATCTTAGGTCCTCCCTATGATCTTACATTTGGTGAGATAAGAAACACCTCCCTTGTAATACTCTGGAAAGCTCCTATTTATACTGGGAACAGCCCTATTACTGGATATTTTGTTGACTACAAAGAAGAAGAAGAGGAAAATTGGACCACATTCAATGAGAAACCAACACCGCACCATTACTTAAAGGTACAAAAATGTTCTGTTGGCTGTATTTTTGGCTTAATTTTGTAATTACACCAGTCTTAACATATATGCTTAATATATTTAAAAATAAGTATGTCATCAACAATTTATTTGTTTTGGTTGGGCTGGTTTGAGCTGCAGGGTTTAGTGCAGGGGTAGGATTCTACCAGTTCACACCTATTTGCTAAAACCAGTTAACATTCTAAGCAGTTCAGAGAACCGGTTGTTATAAGAAATTACTGGCCTAATCCTGTAAGGAAGGCAGGAAGGAAACATTCTGGTGTTGCTTACAGAAACTGCCTCTCCGTTAACCCTTATTACATTCTTGGCAGGACTAGACTTCCTGTCTCAGGAACTTCTCTGGAGTTTTTTTCCCCTCCTTTGCTGGTACTTTGCTTGTGTGGAGTGACCATTCAAAGTTACAATGGCACTGAAAAAAGTGACTTATGACCATTTTTCACACTTGCGACTGTTGCACCATCCCCACAGTCATGAGAGGCCAGGAGAGGAGATGTGTGCCTCGATGTGAGTGATATTGAGTTGGCCACACCCAGCCAATAACATGACCACCAAGCCATGTTCACCCAGTCACATGACCACCAAGCCATGCTCACCACCTAAGCCATGCCAATAGTTAAAAATGGTTGTTAAAAATTTGAATTCCACCCCTGGTTTAATGATTATGATCTAAATAACAGATTTCCTGACATTTCACCAAAATTGTGCTTAGTATCTTCAGAAACAAGATAGTCTGCTATGATCCCAGGCTGTTGAATAGGGATTGACTGAGGTCCTGTCTTTATAACCAGGTGTCCTAACTTTGATTGATCTTTGGCTGAGCTATTTTCCAATTGGCATAGATTGGTAAAGGCTCATCTCTGTCTCTTTCTTTGTGCCTGATCCTGATTGGTCACTTTGATAGTCTTGGTTCCTGACTGGTCCTTTGTTCGTGATGACTCCTGATTGGTCATTTTTGAAGTGCTGATTCCTGATTTTTTTCCTTCGTACATGCTGGGTTTTAATTGGTTAATCTGAGCAGCTGTGTCCTTATTGAATCCTTATCCAGGCAGATTTCTGATTTGTGTAGCACAGAGGTCCCCGATCCCCAGTCCATGGCCTGGTGCCAGGCTGCAACTCAATTTGGAATTGGTGGGCAAGTGTGTGTGTGTGCAGACATGCAAGGCAGCACACACTTGTGCTCGTGAAACCATCCCCTTTCTCCCTGCCACTGCCACTAATACCATCTCCACCAGTCTGCTAAACCAGAAAGGTTGGAGGCTGCTGGTATAGCAGACCATCTTGCTGTGGAAGTGGCCAGACACAGTTCCTAGTGAAACATCAGGAAATCTGTGGTCCAGACCATGGTCACTAAACCTTTGAAATACAGCACTGTCCAACAGATAGCATGAAAACCAATGTCAGCCCAAGAAAACCAATGTCAACTGACTTTTTTATTTGTTATTTTTTAAACAATACATTTAACTGCCAGTTATTCATGATTTCTCCTTCATTACTATGGCCTTCCTAACCCTTTGTTAATCAGTGTTATGTTTGCTTTTTCTTGTTACAATTTCTTTTTCATGAGTAAGATAAGGGAACCACTAGAGAAGATTTTGGATTTCCAAGTTTGCAAAAATGCATTTGATGGAGAGAATCTGTCAGGCTCCAAACCAAAAAAGACATGTGGTGATTGTTCCAAGCAGATTCCTTTACTGTTCCACACCTATAGACAGAATCTTGCAAAACTGAACATCACCTATCTGCATCTACCATATATTGTACTCTGAGAATTATTAGGGAAAGGCTGTCTTCACCCTCTTTCTCTCATACATAACATCTGGACATCCTACTCCCTGTCCTCCTGGGAATCTACCTCCTCACTACATTCCATTACAGTATCAGAGGAAACTCTTCCACTATCTCTTAAGTTTCATCAGCTATATATGTATCCTATTACATCTTCCTTGTGTATCTCCTTTCAGGTCACAGAGCTACATGAAGGCAAATGCTACATATTTCGAGTTCGTCCAGTAAATGATGCTGGGATAGGGAAGGTATCTGATATTTCTGAAGCTGTTCTTGTACAGGCTAAGCCTGGTAAGAAATAGGCTTTTTTTATTCTAAAATGTAGAGCTCACTCTGTCAGATTTGTTTTCTCCTAAAGCTGACTTTTTAAAATCTTTCATTCTTTTCCAGCCATTTAATGTTTGTAAATGTTGGTAGGTTGATCTGAAAATTGATCAGAACCACATTCTCACCCAGATGTTCCCACAGCCAAATATATTAGAAACATCTATTCCCACCATGGAAAAGACCATAAACATGACCACTTGCTATGGAGTACCCAAAGTTGAGGAGTTTTCCAGAAAACACAGAGCTGTTACCCAAAATTTATCACCTAAAACATGGCTGAATATGCAAGGATCAAGGAATCCAAAACATGGTGTTCAAAAGCTTCCATTCAGCTTTTATTCTCAAGTTTTATTCACCTCAAGTTTCTTCTGTTCCAGCTTATCAAGAGATTTGTGGATTCATTTCAGAGAACAAAATTACCCATTTTCCCCTTCAAATTTGTCACACGGGACACATTAAGACAGGGAATTTGCTGGAAATGATACCTTCAGAAGGATGAGGACCCATAGCAAGATGCAGATATCTATCCTATATAGCACCAATAATCTCTTCAAACAATGCAGAAGTTGAGATGACAGGTCACTTGGAATGGTTAAGCATGCTGGTAACTATGGCAGGCACTGAGGTTGTTTCAGGGATAACAAGTTTAGGAGTATAGTACAGATACAAAATCAAGCAATGGCACCATTCTTTGCACTCTGCCTGTCTCTGGCATTTGATTCTGTTAATAATCGTTATCGTGAATCTGAATATATGGTGAAATGTCACGAAATGTCGGGAGAGATTCGCCAAATGTCTCAGTCGGTATTGCCCCCAACAATTTGGGCCCTCATTTTTCCCACCTCAGAAGGAAGGAAGGTTGAGTCAACCTTGAGCCTGGTGAGATTCAATCTGCCAAATTTCTGGCAGCCAGCAGTCAGTAGAAGTAGCCTGCAATACTGCACTCTAACTACTGTGCCACGCTCTGTTTTTTAATTTTTCTGTAAAGAATTCTAAAATTAAGCCGCCTTTCTTTTTGATTTGTAATGTCCATGAATTCTTTCAGGTTGCAGCAGGATTGTGGAACAATTAAGAGAAAGTTTGGACCAATTAAAGGCAATATGACCTTAATGGATCCAGATTTGGGAAGAATGAACAATGCCTATATTTTGTACTATAACTCCTTGTGTGTCCAGTCACACTTGGCCAATAAAGAATTCTGTTCTCTTCTATTCTGTTTTGTAGATACAAAGGAAATCAGTGCTGGTGTGGATGAAGAAGGCAATATTTATCTTGAGTTTGACTGCAAAGAAATTACAGATGCCTCTCATTTTACCTGGAGTAAATTCTATGAAGAGATAGATGATCCCAATAAATTTAATATTGAAACCTTTGGAGATCAGTAAGTTCATCAGGTCCTTTATGACTGTTTTTAAAAGTATTATTCCTTTTAGGAAAATACTAATTTTACTTTATTTTTTAAAATTAAAAACATATATTTCAGCTCTAAACTCTATTTTAAAAATCCTGACAAAGATGATTTGGGAACTTACTCCGTTGCTGTTAGTGATACTGATGGGATCTCATCCAGTTTCATTATGGATGAAGAAGGTAAAAACAAAATTTTATATTTTCTTCTTAAACTGCACATTTGACTAAAGCTGTCATCCGCATTTTCTTGTTTCTTTGCCTGAAAGGATTTGATACTTCTTTAGAAGGAAACAAAACTATTTACAAAATAAATAGCCTGTTGGAATTGGCATTTTTGCTTTATAAATATGCATTAATATTTTACAATCAAAGTCTTCCATAGCGTTTCCTTGTTATAACCACAAAGTTTTAAAGGATTATTCCTTCAAGACATTACTGTATTCAAAGCCAACCTTTACCAACTTTTGTATCTCATAGGGAGTAATATCTCTGTGTTTCTATAGATGAGTAAAACTTTTAAATGGGCTGGCTTGCTTCTAATAAAGATAGAAATGAGAGCAAAACATTTGCGCATTTCTTCAATGTTTCACTAGTTAATTTTGTCATTTCTTTGTTATTTGAAAATTGGCAGATCCTGCAATTACTTCCATTTCCCAAGACTTTATTAGCAATTCTAATATGTTAAGTCAAGTTAATCCTGGTCTCCAGCGCTTTGCACAATTTTTGTGAGAGCTTACTGACAGTTACTACATATACTAAAAAGAAAAGCAAACATTTTCTCTCCACCAGATTTCATGCGTTTGATGAAATGAGACTCCCTTTTAAAAAATGATACACTATGGAATTATGTTGGCAGATAACATTACTGAACCTGTGGATATTTTAACCTCATATTTACAGTTTAGTGCATTTCTTTATAATTAAAATCATTATTTTTAAACTCTTATGTTGCCTTTGACTATTATGATAAACTATGATTTAGTATGAGAATGAATCTTCATTTCCTGGATTATTGTATTTTCCTTGCTTTTTAGTGGAGCAGTAAGAAGTTCAATAAATTATTGCTTCATTATTTGAGCTATAGCCAACATCCATTATAGTTGCTTTAATAATCCAGTTTTGAAAGCAGAGGTTGAAGGGTAGTTTGTTTCTGTTGATTAAAATTAAAATAATTAAAATGATTAAAATTAAGCATTTGGTGGTTGGATGATACAACTAAAATAAATCCGTAAAGATAGTATTTCTTCAGGTTTTACCCAAGGGGAAGACATGGGATGGCTGTACACAAGGTTTGCAGCTAAGCTTGATTCTATCACAAGATTGTTTGTGATCAGGGTTTGATCCCACCATAGGATGGTTTGTCATGATATCAGAATCCAAAGTTTACCTCTTCTTATCTTCTGTTTTTCAAGACTTGAATTTTCAGACATGTTCCTTTATTCAGCTAAAGTTTCTTGGTACTGTGTGGGCTCATACATTTTTTTTTTTACTAATGTTTAGTTTGATTAACAACATATATTAAAACAAGAGGTTAAAATTTGCTCTTCATTTCAGAGCTTGGACGTTTGATGATGCTAAGCCGTGAAATCAAGAATCCGAGTAAGTAGGAGGCCTGAATCTAAAGTATAGTCCCTGAAGTAATGCATTTGTACACTGTGATTGAAGTAAAGCAATAAAAACCTTTTTGGTAGAACAGCTTGCTTATCCTTCTATTAATTAAATGCAAATATTAGTTTCTGTTTAAGGGAGATCTTCTTCACTATTGCAAATGTATTTGGATGAATGGAGTCAGATGGAATATATCTAATATTTGCTGGATTATGTGTTTAAGATCTGTAAATGGTGCAATAAATGCAGCTGCAGTTTGTGTTCTTAATCATGCAGAAGTTTCTTTAATACATACCTGTGATACAGGTAGAAGAGAATATTTATAGCTCAGGGTTGAACTGTGGAGTCCTTGGTGCTCTTTGAACTTGGTTATTTTCTTGCATATGTAACTAGATAATCTCATGAGTGTGGAGATGAGGATGAACATCATCAATGATGATGTTACCTAGTTGGGTAATGAAATGTCTGCAAGAAAGCCACCAAGCTCAGAGAGTACAAAAGACCCAGCACACCTGTGAAAATATATTGGAAAATTTTTCATTGTATTTTTATAGTGCATTGATGAAGATTTTTAGAAGCACCATTCTACTGGCACTTGGATAGGTCTTCACAGAGTTGCTTTATATATGCTGTTTTCTTCCAGCTATTCCTTTGAAGTCTGAATTAGCCTATGAGATTTTAGATAAAGGAGAAGTGCGTTTCTGGATTCAGACTGAGAGCCTTTCACCTGAGGCCACCTATCGATTTATAATCAATGATAGTGAAGTTTCCAATAGTGATGTAAGTATATTTATATCATTTGGATGATATAAAGCAAACTTGGGAGTAGTTGTTCTATTCAGACATGAAAGAATGCAATATTTTATTGTGTGTATATATATTGTGACATTATAACTGAACAACCCCACCATATTTTTTAAAAAGACAATTACACATTAAAATGTTTTAAATGGCAGCATTAAAAAAACTCCTCTTACTACCACAATTTAATGAAAATTTTCCCTTCCCTTCCATTTCAACTCCTGGAATTAAATGTATAAATAGTAGTGGTCTTAGTAGCACCAAGCCATTTTAAAATGCACATACATTTTCCTCCCTTTCTTCACAGAAGAGGTTTTATAATGCGAGTTATATGAAAAGCTTTTTAGGTATCATGAAATATCCTTTCATTTCATTTCACTGTTCTATTATATGGAGACAGGTCTAAACAAGAAACATTCTGCATTAGAAAATTGTAACTTGCTTATTTTTCATACCCTTAGTGGAGTCCTAATCCTGACTGACAGTAATGGTTGATTTTTGTTGTTTGCATTTCCAGTGTGAATAAACTCTTTAATTTCTCCCTTCTTTTCTAACTTCTGATTTTTTTTGTAATGCTACTAAAGCTTTGGCATTGGAGCCGCTGCTTTTATTTTCAAAGTACCGTATATTATTTTAACTTCTTCAACTAGCACACTATAAGGAGACATTTGCANTTGGCATTGGAGCCGCTGCTTTTATTTTCAAAGTACCGTATATTATTTTAACTTTTTCAACTAGCACACTATAAGGAGACATTTGCATTTGGAGATTAATTATATTTTTTTGTGGAAAATTCACATATAAGCTTGTATTTATGGCTACTATAAAATAATTGAATTTCATCTTACTATACAATGGCCGTGGTCAGAAACCTAATTCTTTGCAGGTAGTAAGGTGACCAACTTTTTTACAATGAGAAGGAGGACACAAATAAATTGAAGAAAAAAAAAACCAAAGCCATTTGCGCGTG
>BHFT01081376.1:0-32440 GCA_004320025.1 Laticauda laticaudata
AGAGATAGTCATTATAACATCAAAAAGTAGGTAAAAAAGAAGAAATTGAGCAAATATATACAGAGAAAAAGGGAATAGGAAAAGGGAAAGAAGGGATTTTGAAGGAAGTTTTTCAGTTTTTCCATCCTCTAAATTTACGAGCTTTCACTCCAAATGCACCGGAAGCGGGGAGATAGAAATCTGAATAATGACTGCAATTAATCAGTATCTTCCAAAGCTTCCGTATTTTGCTTTTTATTTCTTTAATGTTCCTAAGTTCAATTTTCCTGATTTCCTTCAAAGACTGCAACCTCCTCAATTCAGATTAATGTTCTCCCAAAGCTCTATTAAGCATTTTATATCGGATATATTGTTGCCCAATAACTTCAGGGTTTCTAAGTACTTGCGTATGGTGCCACACTGCCTCTTTTCCATCAGCTCTTGGATCCTCTGTCCTGCCTCCACTTAATAAGTCTAATCAGAATGAAGATCAGATGGAAAATTCCAGTCCTCCACAACTTCCACATTCTTTCCAGCCAAAGTTCCACAACCTCATAAACTTCCCTTTTTAATCGTTATTGTCCACATTTTTTCTCTTCTGTCTGCCAAACCTTTTCACTTTTGCTTATTCACCTCCGCTTTTTAGCTGGCTTTTCCTTTCAGGGTCTTCAGACAGACATATATAACAGCCTTGCCAAAAAGTCTATAACTTTTCCAATCTCCTCCACTGTTTAATTTCCTCTCCCACACTCCTTCCCCAACGATCGCACAAACTGTCACTCACTTTTTACATTGCGTGTAAATAACTGGAAAAAAAATACAGAAAAAACACTATTTAAAGTGCCAATATTGGAGGCATGTTTCAGCCCAAATAATCTGGATATCACCAAAAATGATTAAATATAAAGATTTATTGATACAACAAGGAAATTTGAAATCAGGGCAAAACTTCAAGAGCAGGATTAAAAAATTGAATCAGTGGCATACCTCCAAATTCAAAGTTGATATAAACAAGACGGAGGAAAGAATTGGAATCAACAACAAACTCCAGCAATTAGATAAGATTTACTAGGATTCAGGCAAAAAAAAACAAACAAAATTTTTATAATTATTTATTAGAAGTAGAATTAGAAGAAGAAATTGTTAAAGGGAATAGATAGCCTGGGGTAGAATGTAAGGACGTTAGCATCACTTTAATAGAATGAAAAAGTCTGGGGTAGAAATAATAAGATTATTGAAAATCAGCAGCATATGAAAGAAAACGCCTATAAAATGTTTTATAGATGGCATCTTTCCCCTTCGAGATTTAGCGAAGATGCGCCCCAATATGAGTCCGAAATGTTGCGAAATGGTAAAAAAGGGACCTTTTTTCATATTGTGGTCCTGCACAAGAAGCTCAAAATATTGGCAGGGAAAATTAGAAATTGGCTGGGAAAGGGAAACAACAAAAGAACAGGATCGAGTACCAAACCAAAGTCCTTCTGTTAGGATTTTTGATAAACAAATACCAAAAAAAGCAAAATACATAACGATACACTTTTAACAGTGGCCAGATTAGCTTTTGCTCTCAATATACTACAATAGCTGGAACTGGCTGTATAAAATGGTTAGATCAAGATAGACTTTACATTATAAGGTAAAAAGAAATAGGATAAATTCATAGGAAATATGTAGATATATGTAAGGATTAGGTGTGTGTATATGGTCATAAATTAAGGAAAAGAAAAAAAAAGCTTACAAACTGTTGAAATGAGAATGGTGTTTAATTGTTTTCTATATTTTTTTTTCTACTCTTATTGGTGTGTGTTGTCGATTTGTTTTAATTGCTAAAATCAATAAAATTTATTTTTTAAAAAAAGATATCAAAGTAGTTTCTGCTTTTAGGATCAATCAAATAAAAAAAAGAAAAGGAATAAGCAGTTCAAGAAATACACAACCAAACTAGCAATAAGTGGCATCAGCTAGAAGGAATGGATATTAAGCCCATGTCACAGTGCAAACCAACGGATGCAAAGAGATGTAAAACGCAACAAAAAAAACCTTGACAATGCCGTTTGAAAACGCGATTACTCACTGCCTCCGTTTTGCTTCCTCTCTATCCTCCAAGCATCCATCTATGACGTTTCATCCGCTCCAAAAAGTTTGAGCTGCACAAAAACTTTTGCGCGAGAAAATGTATCCAGTTTCATCCGTTCTGCATCCGCAACGCATCCCTATGCATCGTTATGCATCCGTTATGCATCCGCTATATCCCGAAGCATTTCCGCTACGCATCCACGCAACGTCGCATGCCGCTCGGACGCAAAGGAGGAAGTGGGACGGATTGCGGAACGGATGCCTAGCAGATGCAGTACGGAAACAAAGCGTTTAAAATGGGAAAAAACATTCACAGCAGGAACATATCTCGGATATTAAGGATGTCTACCAGGGTGCCGAGAGGATGCTAGAGCATGCAAAGGGACACCTATGACTGCCTATTAAAAAGTGGGGAGGAACTCATCTGCCTCTCTTCAGCCCCCAGCAGCCCAGCGTGCAGACTCTGCAGCCTTACATCTGACTCTGACTCTTCCACAGCATCCAGTCATGTCCAACGTGGATTGTGACAAAGTCCTTTCGGCGGCCAACATCGTTCTGCAACAGTGCGAAAGCCACTGCCAGGCCTCGTGTGAACTCCTAACTGCGAGGAAGAAAAAAGAGCCACCCAAAGAGAGTCGTGGATCGAAGATGGTTCGCCAGAAGAGCAGAGGACGGACTGTACAACAACTGATGGTGGAACGGGGTCAGGAACGAAGACCACACGGGCGGTCCAGGAACTTCATGAGGATGCCTCCAGCTGTTTTGACGAAAGTTGTGCAGCGGCTTGGACACCCAGGTTGACCAAGGCAAACACCAGCTTTCCGGCTCAGCCTGGAAACCTGGGCTCTAAGGTGGCACTCATTCTTGTGGCCAACCTGGCCTCAGGACCGACCACAGGAGCATTTGCAGTAACGCTGAGTGGTGCCATCCAACACCGATCAGCATGTGGTCAGAGAAGTGGTGCAGGCCGGTTCATCCGAAGAATACAAGGAGGAGCTCCTCCAGTGCCCCTCCACTGAAGAAGGCTGTAAGAAAGTTGCAGAGCAGTGGTATTCAAGAGGTGAACTTACCCCACGACCATTGAGCCATAGGTGGCAAGCACGTTGGCTGCAAAGCTCCACCCAAACTCAGGCTTCCTCTTTTTTCAACTTCCAGGCTTCTTCAGCATCGCCCTCTTCGCCATGCGTTCGATGCTTGACTACAGTTCATGTTACATCGATGCTTCAGGCAACGGGTCAGCTTCACATGCCCAGGTATTACAACGCCAGTCCACCTCAAGGAGGAGCTGGAACGCCAACATCATCGTCTGGGTTTTCCAGATCCAGAACCCCTGGCACAACGACACACAAATGTGCCCTACTTCATCGTGGGGTGACACCTTCTCCCTCAGTACCTACCTCATGAAGCCCTACACTTCCAGAGACTCCTCACCCGTGAAGAGAGGATCTTCAACTACAGGCCTGTCCAGGGCAAGGCGGGTGCGTGGAGAACGCTTTTGGCATCTGGCCAACAGTTGTTCCAGGTACTTCTTTCACTACAATGCAAGCATCAGCCACAGACTGTCATGAACATCGTGGAAGCTGCTGTATCCTGCACAATCTCGCTGCGCACCTGCTACCCAGTCTTGCAGAAATGGCTTGTGGACCGTCAACAAGAGGAATGGGGACATGTGGAGCCTGGTGTATGCGAGGCAAGGCGCGAAACCTGATAG
Organism: Laticauda laticaudata; assembly: GCA_004320025.1. Lineage (NCBI taxonomy): Eukaryota > Metazoa > Chordata > Lepidosauria > Squamata > Elapidae > Laticauda > Laticauda laticaudata. Next base: position 3,767 of record BHFT01081376.1, read on the forward strand.
AACACTTTGAGATGTGCCAGGCCCCAAAAGAGCCTCACGTGAAGTGAACAAGCAGCGCAAACCTCCTGGAAACAACTGTGCCAACTCCCAGCTGGAGCAGTGGAGTGGCAGACAGCATGGTAGATGCCTTAATGGATGCTTCCTTCAGCCGTCTTCATCACAAGTGATGAGATGGGCCATGTATGTTTGGTGGCCTACAAATGAACAGGGCATTTAATAAAAGAGTTTTGTTTATGTTGACATGTGTGGATGATTGATTACTTGTTATTAATACATAAAGGGGCCCTAGTGTGGGCACCTGGAGGGTGCGACCATACAGTAAACCCACTATGCTTGCACTGGGAGGTTTATCTATCCACTGCTATCCTAACCGCATCCCACAGCTTATTACCCATCCCACAGGTATCCTAAACCAACCCAAAAAGGGTATCCTCCCATCCCCACAAGCATGGCAAAAGGCTTAAACCATTTGCTAAGCAGTTTCCAGCAAGACTTTACGGAAAAAAAAAGAAATGAAGCAAGCGTGTGAACATTAAATAGACTTTATACAACAAGCTATAAAACAAAAATGAGTCTCTGGCACTCCTCGTTGGTCGCTCAGTCTCAGGGTGAAGGGGTGCAGGTGCTGTGGAGGTGCTGCGTGCTGGAGTGCTTGTCATCAGCTCCTCCAAAATCAGGAAGCAGCAGAAGCCCCAAGCCCCAGAAGAGCGAGCCCATGCTGCAGAAGCCTCAGCAAACCAGAGTGAGGGCGCAGGGGGCGAGGATGGTAGCCCTGTCCCTCTTGGCAGGCGCTGGCAGCAGATGGCTGAGGCTTGCTGTGCTTCCGCCTATTGTTGTGGGGGTGCTGGCTGGCAGGCAACAAGGCTGGCAGGAAGGCTGGCAGGAGGCAGGCACCAAAAGGCTGGCAGGAAGCCTGCAGGCAGGCACCAAGGCTGGCAGGAAGTTAGACAGGAAGGCTGGCCAGGAGGTAGACAGGAAAGGCTGCAGGAAGGCAGGCACCAGGCTTGCAGGAAGGCTGACACCAAGGCAGGCCAACCAAGGCAGGCAGGGAGGCAGCCAGCCAAGGCTGACAAGAAGGCTGGCAGGCAGGTGCACCAAGCGCTGCAGGCAGACATTGAAACCCAAGGCTGGCAGGAAGGCAGGCAGCCAGCAAAGGCTGGCAGGTAGACCTGGCTGGCAGGAAGGCTGGCAGGCAGGCAGACAGGCAAGGCTGGCACAGGAGGCTGGCACCAAGGCAGCAGGAAGGCAGGCTAGCAAGGCTGGCACAAGGCTTGAGACAGGCATGCAGCAGCAGCAAGGGCGGTCAATCGCGTCCAGCAGCAGGCTCTTCCTTCTGAATGCTGGCCACGTGGAGCGCCTTCCCTTGATATCCGCGGGGCTGACGCAATGCATCCTCCCCACGTGCGCCAATTAACGCCAGCATCCTTCTCGGCATTCGCTGTGCATCCGCTTCATCCTCGGTGCATCCGCTGTATCCGTTCGGCGTCCGCTTTGCTGAGCCCCCCAGAAGCCTAGCGGATTGTTGCCATCGCTCCTAAATCCGCTTCCATCCGCTGGGCTTCCGTTCCGCATCCGGCTTTGCATCCGCCCCGCACCTCCCTGCGTCCGTGTTATCCGCTCCGGCGTATGCAAATTTTTGCCCGCCTTTTGAGCACGGATAACAACGGACTGACACATTTTGCTCATCCGCTGTGTCCTTTTGCATGCCGTCTGCCAGTGTGACATGGGCTTTTAGATGCCACGATGATATTCAAGAAGCTACAGAAAATCAGAATATGGCAAGGTTGTGGTTTTCCCCTGTGATACTTCATGGCAGCAGGACACGGAAGAGTATTGATGGGCTTTGGTGTTGGAACTTCTGAGAATGCGCCTGGATAGACAAAAACCAACTGTAGAGAAATAGTAATTACAGATATACTAAATAGAAAGTAGGATGTTATAAGTATTAATTTAAAATCTTGTTATTCGTATAGACAGTTTGTTCTCTTGTAAAAACATAGCCTCTGTAAAAGCAGGTCCTGCCCAATCAATTATACCCTTCCTGTGTCAAGTATAAAGTCCTGTTATCTGAATCCACACACCTTTGAATCTGTGCTGTTAATAGGTGACCAAGTGATCAATGAGAAGACAAAGATGAATCTTTGTTATTCTTTAAAGATAACAAAGAACAATCCAGAAAGAATTCTCTGTTAAGGATCTATAATCTGAGATTGTTAGGAAACAAGTAATTTCGAGTATTTGACAAGAGTTTTACAAAGGAAGTTAGGCAGGGGTTAGGTATTCAATTTTATAGAAAACTGGTTTTGTGAGAGCTCTGAGTAGTATGATGAGATTTTGTGGTTGATCATGTGAGCTTAAGGACTGGGTGTGTGGCCAACTCGAGATACACTCGAGTCACTTGAGGCATGCATCTCCTGCACCATGGGCCTCTCCATGATCTGGAGATTCTGACAACAGTTTCATAAGGTGTGAAAATGGTCTATGAAGTCCACTTTTTTTCAAGTTGGGCCATTTAGTAACTATGTAGGAAGTTGTTCTACTCTACACAACAAAGTCGACAGCATAGGAGAAGGCGGAATAAGAACTCCCAGAGTAAGTTCTTGAGACTATGAAGTCTAGTCCTGCCAAGAATTGTAAAGGGATTAATGAGAAGGCATGTTTCTCTAGGAAACATTCGAGAAGTGTTTCCTCCTGACTTCCTGGACAGGATGTAAGCCCAATAATTCCCTTCTACAACTGGTTCGTGGTGAACTCTTAGGAATGTTAAGATAAGTTGGTTCTAGTGAATAGGTGTGAACTAGTAGAATCACCCGAAGTTAGGTTTAATATGGACTAGAGTAATAAGGAGTTTGTGGCTATAGAAGGACACCAACATCTCTTTATTTTGTAAACCTTCCTCTCATCTATGTACATGTGTTGGAATGATCTACCAGACTTTACCTTGATCAATAATGAAGTCTGATTTGTGTTTTAAGCCTTTGATTAAGTTCATTCTTTTGCTCCATTGTACCTTAAGACTTACCTAACAACTAACAACTGAGGCATCAAATCATTTTGAAGTTCTTAATATTGAGCAGCACAATGACCAGGGTCCAAAACAAGCTATAATTTAGATAAGGTAACTAAATAAAGAAAGTAGTAAAATATTAAGCATAATGTAGAGTTTACTCTATAGCATTCTATCTTGCTGCTGTAAGAAAAATATATCTCTTTAACCTTTCAACTTGTTGAAAAACCAATTATAACACATGCCTGACAATCAGTTACATCCCTCTCCTATGAAGACACATGTCCCATTAAACATCAATCTGAATCCAATTCTATTTTCCTCCATGGATATGTTTCATCCCAGCATTCCCCACCCCCCTGGGAATGAAACATACCTCTCTGGATGCAATCTCCTCCATCCGGAGGAATCCAACACCCTTTGAAGTATGCTGTTATAGCCCTAAGATCAATTTCATGCAGCATAGAGGATTGAAGATAATTAAAAATAATTGTCTTGGCAATGATAACAATCTTAATGAATCTAGAAGTTTATTGTATTCTCTTAATGGTGAATTATTGATGAATAGATGAGAATGGTTTTTATTGAATTAGGATAGTGAGTATTTGGGTAGGAGGATCTATTTAATAATCTTTGCTTGCAGTAAGTGACTTTGATTGGTACTTATTAGAGTGAGTGGAATGAGGTCCTAGTGTAGATTGAACTCTAGAGAGGCTGTTTAGGTGGTTACAATGACTATGGTAGACTTACTTCTAAGAGAATCTTAAAAGTATAAGAAGACTTACTCTTTGTAAATAGCGTTTGTAACCTTTTCTCAGGACAGGTATGGGCTTATCTATCCGCTAATTGACAATTATAAGTGAATTTGTCTTAATTACTTGTTCTAGCCTTGATGAAGTTCTACTTGTTGGACTCATGGCATCGAGTGATACACGTAATTCTTATTGTTCTGGACTCGATACAAGAAAGAAAGGATCAGCGGCTTTCTGTAGGAGAATCTAAAGTCGTGGACGAAAGAATGAAGTGAGATGAGATGTGGTAAGTTGAGTCATGTGTTGATTGGAGTCAAATCTTTTTAATGTACTAGAGTGCAATATGAGACTGTTGGAATTGGTGTTAGACATCCTCCGTTAGAGCAAAAGTAGATGCAGATCTGCTATACAGTGTGATATACAGTGTTGAGTGGCACATAATTGTCAGGCTATGTCCTGCTCAGTCCTTAGGAAAGGAAGACCCTTGTTTTCATTTCGTGAAATGTGATAGGTTTCTTAGACTAAATGATTAAGTGTGTGCAGTGAAAGGATTATGAAGCATTTGCTCTGTGCAAAAGGTTAGCACTATGTTCACCCCTTCACTGAGACGCTTCGCCAACTTGACCAGTTGATCTATCGAGTCTAAGATCTATGTTGCGCTTAGTGAAGTTTGTGAATGGCTTGATGTATTGGCGCCACATGATATGTAATTTTCTGCATTGCTACTCTCAGCTCAGTGGCGTCTCTGTAAATAACTGATGTGTAATCCGGTTCGTTGGCCCACCTGGTTTCCATAGGTCTGTTCCTACTGATCCTGCACTGCTCTTCTTCCACCTTTTATGTCTTGTACTATTGTTTCCAGCTCTAATCTGTCTACTCTTCTAGGCATGTCCATATGCCCCCCCTCGACACTTTATGGCAGGATGCCAGCAAAGCATAGAAGCATAAAGATGTAGCATGATATGTTATGACTAAGAGTAAATCAATTAACAATAATAAATGAGGGAAATGTAGTGATTTTAAAAGAGATAATGGATTGCAGACTCAATCTAAGCTATGGAGGTTTTTTCTCACTGACTGGATCAAGGAAGCTGTTGAAAATAAAAAATTCCCACTAAGCCCACTTTTTAAAAGATTAATACGAGGAAGGAAAGAAGAATTGGCAACCAGCGAGAAGAAGAATGCTGCCTTCTTTATGGACAACATTTGGACAGCTGGCTTTTTAGAGTTTCATGGCCATTTAAGAAGAGCGGGGACTATCAACTATATTTTAATTTTCCATTCTGTCTATGTACTTCTAGCATTCGGGAGTGTGTAATAATCCCTCAAAACAACTGAAGGACACATGAACAATATAGAAGAGCTTTATTATTAAGCCTTGTTGCAGAAGGGAATTTCTGCTCATTGCAGAAGACATGGTTCTCAGGAATACAGTTCAAATATACAGTCTCTGCTCCCTTTCCTTGGGTTCACACAATCTAACCAAGCTACATATCTCCCCACCCATATCTATTCTTGCATAACACCTGTTTCTGTCCTTGAAAACTAACCCCTCTTCTTCCTGGCTTCTTCCCGTTATGGTGCTGCTGCTATTGTTGTGTATAGAACTTGGTAGACTCCAAATACGCAAACGGATTGTCCAAAATTTTTGGTAAATTAAGACACCAATCCAATTGGCCCGCTGGACAGCGGGAATACTTTAAAATACTGTCATTGGCCACAAGCCACGAGCAAGCCTGTAATAAGAAAGGTGGCTGCCGTGTGCTTAGGGCTGTTGTTCCGTACCATTACATTACTTGTAACAATAAAAGAGTTGTTGTTGGAACCCGGTCTTGCCCAACTTATTTCCGAACAGAACACTAAGGTGCACGAGGATGGGATCGTTGTAGAAGAGCGAGACCGAAGCACGCGGCAGTCAGAAACGAGCGGAAGAGATGGCCGGTAACAATGCGCCGCCCACACCATTCAACCCTGATGAGGAGGACCGGGAGTCGTATATCGATCGCTTCCTAATGTTTTCAGAAAGCAACGAACTGCAGGAGATATCTGACCAAAGGAAGAGGGCTGTCTTCCTCACACACTGTAGACCAGCCTTTTTTAAGATGGCAAAAGCACTAGCCAAAGCAAGAGACGTTAAACAGATGACTTGGCCGAGCTGAACAGAATGCTCCGAGCACATTACGCACAGTGGTCTCACTTGATAAAAAGACACAAGTTCTGCAAAGGAGACCAAAAAGAAATGAGACCGTCAGAGATTTTGTAGCAGTCCTGAGACATATTGGAGGAGCCTGCGAGTTCCAGAACATGGACGAGGCCATGAGGGACCGCATGGTCCTTGGATTGAGGGACGCTACACTCCAGTGTAAACTGCTAAATAGACCAAACATCACTGCGGCCGAAAGCCATCGCAGAAGCCACCGCCGCAAAAGCAGCAAAGAAATTCGCAGCCACTATGTGTCAGATGAATTCAATTCCAGATCCAGCAAATCAACCCAGAAAAGAAGGCGACGGGAACAAGAAACAGCCCATAGCAATCCACCACCATGGCTATAGTTCTAAAAAGATGCGGCAGCACCTCCCTCAGAATTGAAGAGAGACAACCCGGAAGCAGATGGAACCGAGATAGTAGAAATAAAAGAATGAGTGACAAAGAGGAAACGCACCAGACGGTAACCATCGGAAATGCCAGGCCAGCAAACGTGAAAAAGGTCCGGATAGAGGTGAACATCGAAGGGAAGCCCTGTGAGATGGATCAACTCTGGATCCTTTTTATCCATGATATCTTGGAGCACCATCCGACGCCTTGATACGAACATCAAACAAAAAGAACTAAAGAAACAAAAAACTGATCTTAAAGGACTACCAGGAAATCAAATTCCAGTAATGGCCTTGGACATTTCCTCGTCGAGTTTAAAAAATCAAGCTGAAATTTTGCCTCTGACCATCGTCAACTGTGATCGGCCTAGCCTGTTGGGAATCGAGTGGTTCGCCCCTCTGGAATCGGGATGACCGGTATCAACAGCATCGTTGCGGCAAACTGGGAGAGAGCCTGTTGCAAGAGTTCTGGGATGTATACGACGGGACCCTAGGCAAGTATAAAGGGACCCCAATTTTGTTTAGCCTATATTCGAAAATAGCCCCCATCCGGCTCAAAGCCAGATGTGTCCCTTTTGCCTTAAAACCAAAAATGACAAACAACTGAACAAACTAATAGCAACAAGGGGTGTTCGAGCCAATCGACCGTGCCGGTGGGAAACACCCATACTGACTCCTGTCAAACCAATGGGTCAGTGCGCACATCTGCGGAGACTATAAGGCAACCCTAAATCATGCGCTACAACAAAGCGCATTACCCAGTGCTGGTAGTGCAACACTTATTGTACTCCCCAGGGGAGAAAATTTTTTTGCGAAACTTGATCTCGCCACAACCGTACCAACAGCTACCCGTTGACCCCGAAACCGCAGAGGCACAGACTATAGTGACACACAGAGGGGCATTCAAGTGCAATCGGCTTCAGTTCGGCATTAGCGTTGCCCCAGGCGTTTTCCAAAGCCTCATGTAGAGACTGTTAAATGGAATCAAAGGAGTCATTCCCTATTTTGTGATGTACTAGTGTCAGCAAAAACGCTAACCAATTAGAAAACAGATTAAAAGAAGTATTAAAAAGATTCAGAGACGCAGGCCTTAAAGCAAAGTGAGAGAAATGTAACCTAGCCACCAACCAGTCGAATTTCTGGGCTATCTCATAGATGAACAAGGAATACACCCCACCAAAAAAAAGATAAAAGCAATCAAAGACGCACCTAGACCTCGGAACAAAACTGATTTTTAAGCATTTCTAGGTCTCATAAATTTCTACAATGTGTTCCTGCCCCAAAAAGCAACCGCTAGCAGAACGCTTACATCGTTGTTAGACAAAAAACTATCTGGAAATGGGCCACCGGGAACAAGCAGCTTTTCAAAATATCAAAGATCTACTAACGTCTAAAACCGTTTTTATCCAGTATAGCAATACCCTGCCTTGACGGTCACATGTGATGCATCGCCTTTTGGAATCGGCGCTATCCTGAGCCACAAGCTACCAGACGGCAGAGAGGCACTGGTCGCCTTCTATTCAAAAACACTATCCAAATCGGAGAGAAATTGCAGCCAACTCGACCGAGAAGCCCTCGCAATCATCGCCGGAGTCAAAAAGATTCCATGAGTATCTCTATGGCAGAACTTTTTCGATTATCACTGATCACAAACCCCTGTTAGGGATTGTAGCAGGAAACAAACCGACCCCGAACATTCTGTCATCTAGAAGACAAGGTGGTCTGAATTCCTGGCTGCCTACAACTACACTCTAACCCATCGCCCAGGGAAGACCATCACCCATGCAGATGCTTTGAGCCGTTCCCCGCTGCCCATCACGGAAGACAACCCAGATCCCACCGTCTCAAACCCTCCAACTTGAGACCTGGCCGAATCTGCCACTAACTGCAGTGGACGCTCGCTAAAGCCACCGCGAAAGACCCACTGACAGCTCGCATTCTGCATTGGGTAGGTAAGGGCTGGTCAGACGAACACAAAACCAAGACCTTTAAACCGTTTTGCACCCAACAGACTGAACTGTCTATTGAGAAAGGCTGCATCTTGTGGGGTGACTGAGTGGTAATTCCTGAAAAACTAAAGAAAAATGTATTGTGTATGTTACATGAGGGGCACAACGGGCATAGTTAAGATGAAGGCCCTGGCCAGGAGTTACGTATGGTGGCCAGGGCTGGACAAAGACATTGAATGTTGGGTGGCAACATGCCATAACTGCCAAAAATCAAGGCCTACCCCCCCACTGGCACCAGTCAGGGAATGGGAAACTCCCCAAGGCTCATGGTCGAGACTACATATTGACTTTGCTGAGCCAACAAAAGGCAATACCTTTTTGATAGTCGTGGACGCCTACTCGAACTGGTTAGAAGTCATACTTATGGCTTCCACGACCACCGATGCAGTAATGAAAAAGCCAGACAAACTTTCGCCATGCATGGACTGCCTGATGTATTGGTATCGGACAACGGACCCCAGTTTACCGCGTTGACATTCGAACATACTTAGCTGCACAAGGCATCCAACATGCCTTGACAGCACCGGCTCATCCGGCTGCAAATGGCAGGGCTAAACGCATGGTTCGGTACACTAAGGAGGCCTAAAAAGAATGGACAAGGGGGCGTACAAGAAAAGCTAAACTGACTGTTAACCATGCAACATATTACCCCTAGCAGCACATGAACAAGAACCCAGCAGAGCTTCTAATGGGTAGGAAATTGAGTTCCTACCTTGACAGACTGCACCCCACTTATACCCTGGGATAAATCCCCTGGCTCCTCCAGCAAATTCCCTCTTTCGAAATAGGTGACCTGGTTTATGCAAAAAACCTTACCAGGGACCCGTTATGGCTTCCAGCCACAATCACCCAAATCACAAGCCCCCGGTCATACTGACTAACATTAGATGACGGAAGAGAATGGAAGTGGCACATTGACCAGCTTCGTTCTCGTACATTAGAGCGCAACACCACACCACCGCTGACAATAAATAAACAAAAACAGCCAAGGAGGGGGGGAAAATACAAAAATAATAAAAAAGGGAGAGATGAACCTCCCATAAAATGACAGCAAACATTACACAAAGACTCACAAATAAATCAAAAAGAGCACTCACGATTAGATGAACCCCAGAAAAGAAGTCCGGGAGCAGGAAAACGAGGCAAGACCTTCCTGGAAGGAAACAGCCAGCCAGCTTGACCAGCCCGGACAAACCAGGTGGGAGTGGCAGAGCCATCTCAACCTCCCTGAGAGACTCAGGCGGAAGTGGCAAGGCTGACTCACCCTTCCAGGAGGTTCCATGGAGAAGGCACAGAGAGGAAGCGATCCCGTCCGAACTGCTTGAAGACCACACCGAGACTGAGCTGCACAGGTCAACCAGGACTCGAAAAAGCCCCACCTACTTGCGTAACTACATGACGCACATTGGATGAAACCAAGGGGGAGTGGTGTTGTGTAAGAACTTGGTAGACTCCAAATACTGCAAACGGATTGGCCGAGAAGGACAGTTTCAGATTAGATAATTAAGAACCAATCCGATTGGCCCACCGGACAGCAGGAACACTTAAAATACTGTAATTGGCCACAAGCTGTGAACAAGCCGCTATAAGAAGGACTGCTGCGGCTTGGGCGGTTGTTCCATTACCATTACACTACTTGTAACAATAAAAGAGTTGTTGGAACCCGGTCTCGCGCAACTTATTTCCGAACAGAACAGTTATGACCATCTGTAATACAATAAATCATTAACCAGTTCTTTCGGTCAGCATACATGTCCTATTCCAATAAGTACAGTCCCATGTTCTACCCAAAAGCCTGACATGTACTTTAGAACATAACAAGTTACAAAATAGTACATGCTTATTAGATATAGTTATATAACTGTACAATAATCATTGCATAGATCAAATGGATAAGTATGGCTTCCCTTCTGTTCTTCATTTTCACAAGTGTAACTCATAATATGTAATTTCTACCTATCACAAGGAGCAAATTTGAAATTATCAGTTCAGCCAGGTATATCAGTTGTGGCTTCAATATCTTCAGATTTTGTCAGCATCAGCATCAATCCAGCTGAATAAAAAAAATGAGACTCTGAACTCTTGCTTGGCTTTGCAGAACTGGACACCTTTTGTTGATTTTTTTCATGTTTGGAAAGTGTGAAAGGGTCTCAGTTTTTTTTTTTCTTTTAAACACACCCTTTCTTAAGCAAACACTCCCTTTGCTGGCCCTTTTCAGAGACCTTTGTGCTTTCGGAAGAGAGAAGCGAGTGGATTTCAGCAGAGATGAAGTGCTGGCTGTTTGGGATCGTGATTGAAAGCTTGTTGATTGCTGGAATAACAACTGAGGGTAAATGGAACTTCTTTTTGCTGATCATGAATAAATGTAGAAAAGTCCCTTTCAGGGGATGTAAAGGAGCACAAGGCGTTTTGGTGTCATGACTTTCCTCTTTTTGTCTTTTGAAACTTCTGTCAAGACATATCTAACTAATATTTGTTGCTTTCCTGATCGCAGCTTTCCGCTGAAAAGTCCTCTGTTTCCAGCCTTTCAATTTTAAGACAGGCCTTCTCTAAATACTGTAGATTTGAATGCAGCATTTGCTTCCTGTGCAGCCTGAATCCATCTTGTGAATTTATGCAGTTTGCTCATGACAACCAAAACTCATTAAAAGTTAAGCAAGGTTAATAGGCGCCTTCTTCCATTAGTAGATATTCTTGTTGGGAACCTTTTAGAAAGACAAAAGTGTGTGAAATTTGTTTATAAAAGCAAATTTATAGTCCGTCCAACTCTTAGCAAAGTTTTTTGGTGTGTTGTATTGCAACTGTAGAATTGTATTTCCAGGATCAGCTAAGAAAGGGAAAGCCTGTAAATTACTATTTGTTGTTACTATTTCTTGGCGGCAGGGGAACAGACTTTCTGGACATAGAACCTTTCTGAAGGTTCTGTTTATTGTAATAGAATTGATAATCTTTCCTTCTATGAATCTGAGTTAATTTTCTTTTTTAAACTTCAGAAACATCCCCTTACAGGTAGACTATCTGAAATAGAAGCAACATTTCTGAGACAAGTGAGAAAGTGTATAGTCATGTTTACAATACGAATATGTAGTGGGAGGGCAAGGCACGTTACTTATTTACAGGGAGGTGGACTTATCTGGCTGAACAAAAAGTGGGTGTTGGAACAGATTTCTTCACAACCAAGTCCTGTCACATTTTATATTTCATGTTTCCTTTCATAAGGAATATTGATGCTGAACATCATTATTTATTGTTCTTTGAAACATGTATACCCAAAAGTTCAGTAAACAGGGCACCATTGGCCCTGCCTCTCAAATATTCAGAGAAGAACCAGCATCTCTGGGAGGAGGAGTGGGACACCATCTGCTTGTTGATGTATGGTTCACTCTGACAGGAATTATAAATTAATTCCAGCCAGAAATGAAAGAGATTAACACTGACAAAGAGAAAGAGCAAACTGAATACTATACTTACTGTGTGATCTATATTCAATGGGTTAAATAATAAAAATGGAACTTAGAAATAGGGAAACAAAATAAAGAGGATAAGTTAAAAGACAAGTCAATATTGTTCTGTATATAGAATAGTAGACTCTTAATACAGGATTCTGATTGGCTAAAAAACCTGAATGGGGATTGGTTCAATAGGAACCAATCCACGAAGCTGCTCAAAAGGTGGCAAAACTAAATACCTGTCATTGGCTACAAGCCGGCAGGCAAATCCCTATAAAAAGGCTGCCGCGGCTTGAGCCAATGTTCCATTTCTCAACAGCTGTAAATAATAAAGATTTTGTTGTTTGGAACCCGGTCTACCTCGCGTTTTCCGGACAGAACACTGGCAACGAGGATGGATCGTCCTAAACGTGAGACTGAGCACGCGGCGACGAATAAAACTAGACGAAGAATAATGGCGAGAAATAACGCGCCGCCCGCACCCTTCAATCCCAATGAAGAGGATTGGGAATCCTACGTAGACCATTTCCAGATGTATTTGGACGAGTAACGAGATGGAAGAGATCTCAGACCAGCGTAAGAGAAGCTGTTTTCTTGTCACACTGCGGGCCCACAATCTTCAAAATGGCCAAGGCTTTGGCGAAGCCCTGAGATGTGAAACAATTGACTTGCCAGAGCTCCAAAGAATACTAAAGACTCACTACGCACTGGTGGTGTCAAACCTTATCAAGCGGCACAAATTTTACCGAAGAGACCAGAAAGAAGGTGAGACCATCGCTGATTTTGGTGGCAAGCCCTCTGACAAATAGGGGGAGCGTGCGAATTTCCTAAATTTAGATGAAGCGATGTGGATCGAGTAATACTGGTTTAAGAGACTCTAATGTACAGAGCAAGCTGCTAAATAAACCCAATATAACCGTAGCTGAAGCCATCGCAGAAGCCACAGCCGTGAAGCCGCGAAAAAATCGGCAGTCAAAATGAAACAGATGAACACAAACAACGACGAAACGAACCTGGCCAAAGGAAGAAACAATTTCCTTCCACCACTCACCACGAGGATTTTTGACGAGACGTTCAGAATCCGGGAGGAAGACGACGAAGTCCACCGCCTATACGCCAACAAGAAAGGGCGTGAAAAAAAGGAATTGGCGGGAATGCGCTGACTGCGGAGGAAACCATCCTCGAGCTGATTGCAGATTTCTCGATGCCATGTGCAGAGCTTTCAAGAAAAGAGGGGCATATCGAGAAAGTCTGCAGGAATAAAAAAAATGACAGCCCAAACAGACGCAGCAACTTCCCCGCACAAGCTGAGCCAAAACAACTGAGAGAAAGTGGCAGCGGAAACAAGCAAGCACTAACCGAGAGAAAACACATCAGACTTTTCACTATCAGAAGCGCTTCAGACGGAAAGCGGGGAAGAAAGTAAAAATAATTGTAAAAATGAAGGCAACCCCTCTGCAAATGGAGGTAGACTCTGGGTCTTTCCTATCAATGGTATCATGGGACACCATCAAACAAACTGGTCCCAGATATCAAACTCAAAGAACTCCAGAGACAAAAATTAACCCTGAAGGACTACCAAGGAAAACCGAATTCCTGTAGTAGGCATAGGACATTTCCGAGTCGCCTACAAACAACATGTCGAAGTACTACCATTGACAATAGATGACCGAAGACCGACCAAACCTCCTGGGCATTGAATGGTTCGCACCATTGGGCATCGGGATGACCGGAGTAGACCGGGTGGCGCAACCGACTGGGAAGAAAACCTGATCCAAGAATTTCCAGGACGTTTTCGACGGCTCCCTAGGCAGGTATCGGGGGACCCCAATTTCCTTTAGCTAGAACCCCCAGGTAGCCCCTAAAAAGACTAAAGGCCAGACGAGTTCCTTTTGCTCTGAAAGCAAAAAATAGAAGGAACAACTAAAATAAATTAATAGACCAAGGGGTTTTACAAACCTGTTGACCATGCTAAGTGGGAAACGCCAATCGTAACACCAATTAAACTAGACGGGTCGGTTCGAATTTGGTGACTTACAAGGCTACCCTGAACCATGCATTGCAGCCAAAGCGCATACCCGGTGCCAGTCGTACAACACTTATTACATTCTCTCTGGGGGAAGGAAAAGTTTTCTCTAAACTAGCATCTAGCACAAGCCTTACCAAACAGCTGCCCAGTAGACCCATTAACGGCTGAAGCATAACTATAGTGACCTACAAAGGGCATTCAAATGCAACAGACTCCCATTTGGAGTGATGTAGCTCCCAGGCGTTTTCCAGAGCCTCATGAAACGCCTATTGAATGGTATAAAAGGGTCGTACCATACTTCGACGATGTCCTAAATTTCGGCCAAAAAGATGGCGACCCAACTAAAAAAAAGATTAAAAGACGTACTAACTAAATTCAGAGAATCTGGCCTAAAAGTAAAAAAAAGAAAAATGCTGTTTAATGACTGATCGCGTGGAATTCCTGGGCTAACTTAATAGACGGAAGAGGGGATATACATCCTACTGACAAAAAAGTCAAAGCTATAAAGACGCACCAGAACCAAGGAACAAAACTGAACTGCAGGCATTTTTAGGACTAATAAAATTTTTATAACGTGTTTTAATCTTTTTTTAGTTGGTCGCATCTTTGGGCCGAAATGTAGACATCGTCGAAGTATGGTACGACCCCTTTATACCATTCAATAGCGTTCATGCAGGCTCTGGAAAACGCCTGGGGCTACCAACTCACTCCAAATTGGAGTCTGTTGCATTGAATGCCCCTTTGTAGAGTCACTAAGTTTAGGCTTCAGCCGTTAATGGGTCTACTGGAGCGTGTAAGCTTGTGCTAGATCTTAGTTTAGAGGAAAACTTTTTCCTCCCCCAAGAGAAATGTAATAAGTGTTGTACGACTTGCACCGGGTATGCGGCTTTGCTGCAAATGCATGGTTCAGGGTAGCCTTTATCACCACAAAATTCGAACCGAACCCGTCTAGTTTAATTGGTGTTACGATTGGCGTTTCCACTTAGCATGGTCAACAGGCGGTTTGTAAAAACCCCTTGGTCTAATTAATTTATTTAGTTGTTCCCTTTTTTTGGCTTTCAGAGCAAAAGGAACTCGTCTGACCTTTAGTCTTTTAGGGCTACCTGGGGGGTCTAACTAAAGGAAATTGGGTCCCCCGATACCGCCTAGGAGCCGTCGAAAAAACGTCTGGAATTCTTTGGATCAGGTTTTTCTTCCCAGTCGGGTGCGGCCACCCGGTCTACTTCCGGTCATCCGATGCCCAAGTGGGTGCGAACCATTAATATCCCGGTCTCGGTCATCTATGCAATGTGGTAGTACTTCGACATGTTTGTTTGTAGGCGACTCTCGGAAATGTCCTATGCCTACTACAGGAATGCGGTTTCTTGCTAGTCCCTTCAGGTAGGTTAATTTTTAGTCTCTGGAGTTCTTGAGTGGAATATCTGGGACAGTGTTTTGATGGTGTCCCATGATTACCATTGATGGAAAAGACCCAGAGTCTACCTCCATTTCGCAGGGTTAGCCTTCTATTTTTACCAATTATTTATTACTTTCTGCCCGGCTTTTCCGTCTGAGCGCCTTCTTGATATTGAAAGTCTGTAATGTGTTTTCTCTCGGTTAGTGGCTTGCTTGGGTTTCCGCTGCCAACTTTCTCTCAGTTTGAAGTTTTGGCCTCAGCGTGTGTGCGGGAAGTTGCTGGCTGTCTGTTTGGGCTGTCATTTTTTTTATTCCTGCAGACTTTCTCGATATGCCCTCTTTTTCTGGAAAGCTCTGCAAATGGCCATCGAGAAATCTGCAATCAGCTTCGAGGATGGTTTCCTCCGCATCAGCGCATTCCCGCCAATTCCTTTTTTGTCACCCCTTCTTGTTGGCGTTATAGGGGTGGGACTCGTCGTCATTTCTCCCCGGATTCTGACGTTCTCGTCAAAATCCTCGTTGCGTGAGGGTGGAAGCGAAATTTGTTTCTTCCCTTTGGCCAGTTCGTTTCGTCGTTGGTTTGTGTTCATCGTTTCATTTTGACTTGCCGATTTTTTCGCGGCTTAGCGGCTGTGGCTTCTGACGATGCTTCAGCTACGGTATATTGGTTTATTTAGCAGCTGCTTGTACATTAGAGTCTCTATAAAAACCCAGTATTACTCGATCCCACATCGCTTCATCTAAATTTAGGAATTCGGCAAACGCACCCCCTATTGTCAGAGGGCTGCCACAAAATCAGCGATGGTCTCATCCTTCTTTCTGGTCTCTTCGGTAAAATTTGTGCCGCGTTGATAAGGGTTTGACACCACCAGTGCCGTGTGAGTCTTTAGTTATTCTTTGGAGGCTCTGGCCAAGTCAATTGTTTCACATCTCAGGGCTTCGCCAAAGCCTTTGGGGCCATTTTGAAGATTGTGGGCCGCAGTTGTGACAAGAAAACAGCTCTCTTACGCTGGTCTGAGATTCTCTTCCACTCTTACTCTCCAAATACATCTGGAAATGTCTACGTAGGATTCCCCAATCCTCTTCATTGGGATTTGAAGGGTGCGGGCGGCGCGTTATTTCTCGCCATTATCTCGTTCTAGTTTATTCGTCGCCGCGTGCTCAGTCTCACGTTATAGGACGAATCCCATCCTCTTGCCATGTGCTGTCCGAAAAACCGCGAGGTATAGACCGTTCCAACAACAAATCTTTATTATTTTACAAGCTGTTGAGAAAATGGAACATTGGCTAAGCCGCGGCAGCCTTTTTATAGGGATTTTGCCTGCCGTCTTGTAGCCAATGACAGGTATTTAGTTTTGCCACCTTTTGAAAGCCAAGCTTCGTGGATTGGTTCTATTGAACCAATCCCCATTCAGTTTTTTAGCATCAGACATCCTGTATAAGGAGTCTACTATTTCTATATACAGAAACAATATGACTTGGTCTTTTTTAACTTATCCTCTTTATTTTGTTTCCCTATTTCGTAAGTTCCATTTTTATTATTTAAACCATTGATAAAATAGATCCACAGTAGTATAGTATTCAGTTCTCTTCTCTTTGTCCAGTGTTAATCTCTTCATTTCTGGCTGGAATTAATTTATAATCCTGTCAGAGTGAACCATACATCAACAAGCAGATGATGCTCCCAGCTCCTCCTCCAGAGCATGGCTGGTTCTTCTCTGAAATATTGTTGAGAGCAGGGCCAATGGTGCCCCTGTTTACTAACTTTTGGAGTATAAATGTTCAAAGAACAATAAAATATAATGATGTTCAGCTATCAAATATTCCTTTATGAAAAGGAAACATGAAATATAAAATGTGACGGACTTGGTTGTGAAGAAATCTGTTTTCCAAACACCCACTTTTTGTTCAGCCAGATAAGTCCACCTCCCTGTTAAATAAGTAACGTTGCCCTTGCCCTCTCCACTACATATTCGTTATTGTAAAACATGACTATACACTTCTTCACTTGTCTGCAGAAATGTTGCTTCTATTTCAGATAGTTCTACGCTGTAAGGGGTGTTTCTGAAGTTTAAAAAAGAAAAATTAACTTCCCAGATTCCATAAAGAAGGAAAGATTAATTCAATTCTAATTACAAGAAACAGAACCTCAGAAAGGTTCTATGTCCAGAAAGTCTGTTCCCTGCCGCCAAGAAATAGTAACAACAAATAGTAATTTACAGGCTTTCCCTTTCTTAAGCTATCCTGGAAATACAAATTCTTACAGTTGCAATACAACACACCAAAAAACTTGCTAAGATGGGACGGAACTATAAATTTGCTTATAAACAAATGTCACACACCTTTTGTCTTCTAAAGGTTCCCAACAAGAATATCTACTAATGGAAGAAGGCGCCGTATATAACCTTGCTTAACTTTTAATGAGTTTGGTGTCATGAGCAAAACTGCATAAATTCACAAGAATGGATGGCAGGCTGCACAGGAAAGCAAATGCTGCATTCAAATCTACAGTATTTAGAGAAGCCTGTCTTAAAATGAAAGCTGGAAACAGAGGACTTTTCAGCGAAGCTGCGATCAGGAAAGCAACAATATTAGTTAGATATGTCTTGACAGAAGTTTCAAAAAGACAAAAGAGGAAAGTCATGACACCAAACGCCTTGTGCTCCTTTACAATCCCCTGAAAGGCGACCTTTTCTACATTTATTCATGATCAGCAAAAGAAGTTCCATTTACCCTCAGTTGTTATTCCAGCAATCAAAACAAGCTTCAATCACGATCCCAAACAGCCAGCACTTCATCTCTGCTGAAATTCCAACTCGCTTCTCTCTTCCGAAAGCACAAAGGTTCTCTGAAAAACAGGCCCAGCAAAGGGGACAGTGTTTTGCTAAGAAAGGTGTGTTTAAAAGAAAAAAAAAAAAACTGAGACCCTTTCACACTTTCCCAACATGAAAAAAAAAATCACAAAGGTGTCCAGTTCTGCAAAGCCAAGCAAGAGTTCAGAGTCTCATTTTTTTTATTCAGCTGGATTGATGCTGATGCTGACAAAATCTGAAGATATTGAAGCCACAACTGATATACCTGGCTGAACTGATAATTTCAAATTTGCTCCTTGTGATAGGTAGAAATTACATATTATGAGTTACACTTGTGAAAATGAAGAACAGAAGGGAAGCCATACTTATCCATTTGATCTATGCAATGATTATTGTACAGTTATATAACTATATCTAATAAGCATGTACTATTTTGTAACTTGTTATGTTCTAAAGTACATGTCAGGCTTTTGGGTAGAACATGGGACTGTACTTATTGGAATAGGACATGTATGCTGACCCGAAAGGAACTGGTTAATGATTTATTGTATTACAGATGGTCATAACTGTTCTGTTCGGAAATAAGTTGCGCGAGACCGGGTTCCAACAACTCTTTTATTGTTACAAGTAGTGTAATGGTAATGGAACAACCGCCCAAGCCGCAGCAGTCCTTCTTATAGCGGCTTGTTCACAGCTTGTGGCCAATTACAGTATTTTAAGTGTTCCTGCTGTCCGGTGGGCCAATCGGATTGGTTCTTAATTATCTAATCTGAAACTGTCCTTCTCGGCCAATCCGTTTGCAGTATTTGGAGTCTACCAAGTTCTATACACAACACCACTCCCCCCTTGGTTTCATCCAATGTGCGTCATGTAGTTACGCAAGTAGGTGGGGCTTTTTCGAGTCCTGGTTGACCTGTGCAGCTCAGTCTCGGTGTGGTCTTCAAGCAGTTCGGACGGGATCGCTTCCTCTCTGTGCCTTCTCCATGGAACCTCCTGGAAGGGTGAGTCAGCCTTGCCACTTCCGCCTGAGTCTCTCAGGGAGGTTGAGATGGCTCTGCCACTCCCACCTGGTTTGTCCGGGCTGGTCAAGCTGGCTGGCTGTTTCCTTCCAGGAAGGTCTTGCCTCGTTTTCCTGCTCCCGGACTTCTTTTCTGGGGTTCATCTAATCGTGAGTGCTCTTTTTGATTTATTTGTGAGTCTTTGTGTAATGTTTGCTGTCATTTTATGGGAGGTTCATCTCTCCCTTTTTTATTATTTTGTATTTTCCCCCCCTCCTTGGCTGTTTTTGGTTTATTTATTGTCAGCGGTGGTGTGGTGTTGCGCTCTAATGTACGAGAACGAAGCTGGTCAATGTGCCACTTCCATTCTCTTCCGTCATCTAATGTTAGTCAGTATGACCGGGGGCTTGTGATTTGGGTGATTGTGGCTGGAAGCCATAACGGGTCCCTGGTAAGGTTTTTTGCATAAACCAGGTCACCTATTTCGAAAGAGGGAATTTGCTGGAGGAGCCAGGGGATTTATCCCAGGGTATAAGTGGGGTGCAGTCTGTCAAGGTAGGAACTCAATTTCCTACCCATTAGAAGCTCTGCTGGGTTCTTGTTCATGGTGCTGCTAGGGGTAATATGTTGCATGGTTAACAGTCAGTTTAGCTTTTCTTGTACGCCCCCCTTGTCCATTCTTTTTAGGCCCTCCTTAGTGTACCGAACCATGCGTTTAGCCCTGCCATTTGCAGCCGGATGAGCCGGTGCTGTCAAGGCATGTTGGATGCCTTGTGCAGCTAAGTACTGTTCGAATGTCAACGCGGTAAACTGGGGTCCGTTGTCCGATACCAATACATCAGGCAGTCCATGCATGGCGAAAAGTTTGTCTGGCTTTTTCATTACTGCATCGGTGGTCGTGGAAGCCATAAGTATGACTTCTAACCAGTTCGAGTAGGCGTCCACGACTATCAAAAAGGTATTGCCTTTTGTTGGCTCAGCAAAGTCAATATGTAGTCTCGACCATGAGCCTTGGGGAGTTTCCCATTCCCTGACTGGTGCCAGTGGGGGGGTAGGCCTTGATTTTTGGCAGTTATGGCATGTTGCCACCCAACATTCAATGTCTTTGTCCAGCCCTGGCCACCATACGTAACTCCTGGCCAGGGCCTTCATCTTAACTATGCCCGTGTGCCCCTCATGTAACATACACAATACATTTTTCTTTAGTTTTTCAGGAATTACCACTCAGTCACCCCACAAGATGCAGCCTTTCTCAATAGACAGTTCAGTCTGTTGGGTGCAAAACGGTTTAAAGGTCTTGGTTTTGTGTTCGTCTGACCAGCCCTTACCTACCCAATGCAGAATGCGAGCTGTCAGTGGGTCTTTCGCGGTGGCTTTAGCGACGTCCACTGCAGTTAGTGGCAGATTCGGCCAGGTCTCAAGTTGGAGGGTTGAGACGGTGGGATCTGGGTTGTCTTCCGTGATGGGCAGCGGGGAACGGCTCAAAGCATCTGCATGGGTGATGGTCTTCCCTGGGCGATGGGTTAGAGTGTAGTTGTAGGCAGCCAGGAATTCAGACCACCTTGTCATTCTAGATGACAGAATGTTCGGGGTCGGTTTGTTTCCTGCTACAATCCCTAACAGGGGTTTGTGATCAGTGATAATCGAAAAAGTTCTGCCATAGAGATACTCATGGAATCTTTTGACTCCGGCGATGATTGCGAGGGCTTCTCGGTCGAGTTGGCTGCAATTTCTCTCCGATTTGGATAGTGTTTTTGAATAGAAGGCGACCAGTGCCTCTCTGCCGTCTGGTAGCTTGTGGCTCAGGATAGCGCCGATTCCAAAAGGCGATGCATCACATGTGACCGTCAAAGGCAGGGTATTGCTATACTGGATAAAAACGGTTTTAGACGTTAGTAGATCTTTGATATTTTGAAAAGCTGCTTGTTCCCGGTGGCCCCATTTCCAGATAGTTTTTTTGTCTAACAACCGATGTAAGCGTTCTGCTACGGTTGCTTTTTGGGGCAGGAACACATTGTAGAAATTTATAAGACCTAGGAATGCTTGTAAGTCAGTTTTGTTCCTAGGTCTAGGTGCGTCTTTGATTGCCTTTATTTTTTTCTTGGTGTGGTGTATTCCTTGCTCATCTATGAGATAGCCTAGAAATTTGACCTGGTTGGTGGCTAGATTACATTTTTCTTGCTTTACTTTAAGGCCTGCGTCTCTGAATCTTCTTAACACTTCTTTTAATCTGCTTTCAAGTTGGTTAGCGTTTTTTGCTGACACTAGTACATCATCAAAATAGGGGACGACTTCCTTGATTCCATTTAGAAGGCGCTCCATGAGGCTTTGAAAAATTCCTGGGGCAACGCTAATGCCAAAATGAAGTCAGTTGCACTTGAATGCCCCTCTGTGTGTCACTATAGTCTATGCCTCTGCGGTTTTGGGGTCAGTGGGTAGATTTTGGTATACTTGTGTGAGATCAAGCTTTGCAAAAAAATTTCCTCACCCTAGGGAGTGCAATAAATGTTGCACTACTGGCACTAGGTATGCACTTTGTTGGAGTGCATGGTTTGACAGGAGTCACGATGGGTGTTTCCCACCTGGCATGGTCGATTGGCTGTAATACCCCTTGTGCTATTAGTTTGTTCAATTGTTCATCAATTTTTGGTTTTAAGGCAAATGGGACACGTCTGGCTTTGAGCCAGATGAGGGCTATTTTCGGGTCTAGGCTAAACGAAATTGGGGTCACCTTGTATTTGCCTGGGGTCCTGTCGAATACAACTCAGAACTCTTGCAACAGGCTCTCTTCCCAGTTGGCTGCAACGATGCTGTTGATTCCGGTCATCCCGATTCCCAGGGGCGCAAACCATTCAATTCCCAGGAGGCTAGGGCGATCACGGTCAACCATGGTCAGAGGCAAAATTTCAGCATGATTTTTAAACTCGANGATGTTTGGTATCAGGCGTTGGATGGTGTTCCAAGATACCATGGATAAAAAGGATCCGGAATTGACTTCCATCTCACAGGGCTTCCCTTTGATGTTCACCTCTATCCGGACCTTTTTTATGTTTGCTGCCCTGGCATTTCCGATTGTTACCGTCTGGTGTGTTTCCGCTCTGTTGCTCGTTCTTTTATTTCTATTATCTTGGTTCCATCTGCTTCCGGCTTGTCTCTCTTCATTTCTGGGGAGAGTGCTGCCATGTCTTTTAGGACTATAGCTCTTTTTGTTTCGGGAGACCCTTTCGATGTGCCCCCGTTTGTTACAAGCTCTGCAGATTGCGTCTAGGAACCTACATTCAGATCGCAGGTGGTTACCTCCGCATCCAGCACACTGGAATTCCCGCCTGCTTCTTCTTTTTTCCTGCCATTTCTTGTCTGATTGTAGTCTGTGGACATCTTCATTGTCATCATCAGTGTCACTCGGGGAGTCGATATCTTCATAGTGGGCAGTCACTATGGGCTGTTTCTTGTTTCCCTCTGCCTTCTTTTCTCTGGGTTGATTTGGCGGATCTGGAATTGAATTCATCTGGTGCATAGTGGCTGTGGATTTCTTTGCTGCTTCTGCAGCGGAGGCTTCTGCGATGGCCTCGGCCACAGTGATGTTTAGCAGCTTACTCTGGAGTGTAGAATCCCTCAATCCAAGGACCACGTGGTCCCTCATGGCCTCGTCCATGTTCTGGAACTCACAGGCTCCTCCAATATGTCTCAGGGCTGCTACAAAATCTCCAATGGTCTCATCTTCTTTTTGGTCTCCTTTGTAGAACTCATGTCTTTTTATCAAGTTGGAGACCACAGGTGCATAATGTGCTCAGAGCATTCTGTTCAGCTTGGGCCAAGTCATCTGTTTCACGTCTCTTGGTTTGGCTAGTGCCTTTGCCATCTTAAAAATAGTTGGTCCGCAGTGTGTGAGGAAAACACACCTCTTCCTTTGGTCAGATATCTCCTGCAGTTCGTTGCTTTCTAAAAACTTTAGAAAGCAATTGATATACAACTCCCAACCCTCCTCATCAGGGTTGAATGGTGCGGGTGGCGCATTGTAACCGTCCATCTCTTTTGCTCGGTTCTGATTGCCGCATGCTTTGGTCTCGCTCTTCTACAACAATCCCAGCCTCATCGCCAGTGTTCCATTCGGAAATAAGTTGCACGAGACTGGGTTCCAACAACAACTCTTTTATTTCAACAAGTAATGCAATGGTAACAGAACAAAAGCCCAAGCCGCGGCAGTCCTTCTTATAATGGCTTGCTCGCGGCTAGTGGCCAATGACAGTACTTTAAGTGTTCCTGCCATCCAGCGGGCCAATTGGATTGTTTCCTAAATAACCAATCCGAGAACGGCCTTCTCAGCGAATCAGTTTAAGGTATTTGGAGTCTACCAAGTTTTATACACAACACTTATAGTACCCTATGACTATTATTAAGTGTTGTAGCTTATGATTATTGACTCTTGATGAATGAATCTTTTCTTTTATGTACCCTGAGAGCATTTGCACCAAGACAAATTCCTCTATTGTGTATCCTCATATACTCTTCAAAGTAAAAGGTTTAATTTCTATGACAGAATTATTTGGTAAAATGGGCAGTCAAAGAAATTAATTAAATATAAATAAATAAGCACACAGCCAAAAGTTTCTCACACAGAAACTGTCTCTACCCTTTTAAACACAGGTAGTCCTCAACCTATGGCCACAATTGAGTCCAAAATTTCTGTTGGTAAGTAAAACATTTGTTAAGTGAGCTTTGTCCCATTTTTCTTGCCATGGTTAAGCAAATCACTGCAGTGGATACCTTAGTTAAATGACTTCCCCATTGGCTGCTTGAGAGAAAGTCACAAAAGGTGATCATATAATCTTGAATCCCAACAATGCCCATAAATATGAACCAGTTGCCAAGGATCTGAATTTTGATCACATCATCATGGGGATGCTGCAAAAGTAATAACTGTGGAAACAGTCATAGATCACATTTTTTCAATGCCACTGTAACATTGAATGGTCACCAAACAAACTGTTGTAAGTTGAGGACTACCTGTATGTTTGCTTCAGAGGTGGTATTGAACAGGTTCTGACCAGTTGTGGAGAACCAGTAGTAGAAATTTTGAGTAGTTCAGAGAACCAGCAAATACCACCTCTGACTGGCCCTGCCCCCATCTATTCTCTGCTTCCCAAGTCNGCAAATACCACCTCTGACTGGCCCTGCCCCCATCTATTCTCTGCTTCCCAAGTCCCAGCTGATTGGCTGGGTCTTCTTTTGTTGCCCTGCACAGGGGAATGGAGCTGGAAAGCAGGTTAGGGGGTGGGGAGGGAATGGAGAATTTGCAGTAACCTTCCTCTGTCATGCCCACCAAGCCATGCCCACCAAGTCACGCCAAGCCTACCAAGCCACGCCAAGCCTACCAAGCCACGCCCACAGAACCAGTAGTAAGACATTTTGAATCCCACCATTGCTTTGCTAAGATGCAAAGACCAGAACTACTTAATATTCCATGTAGCCATCCAGCCAGACATTTTCCTAGTCTGGGAATTGCCCTCTTGTTCCTACCCTTGTTTCCTACTTTTAATCAAATGACTGCCTGTCATCATCCTGTAACAGTTGAATTTGTCCAGAAGCTTTGATCAGGGACATTAAAAAAAAAACAAATATACAATTTTCATTTCATCATTCTTATCTATGCGCTTTTTGATACCCTCTATTTTTAAATACAATAAAAGTATACAAAATTAAAAGAAGAAAAGAAGAACAGAAAAAGAGAACATAGAATTATCTTTGCACCTAGTAACCGCCATCTTATTTTTTTTCCTTTCCTCTTAGATTTTCTTAATCCCCAAAATCATAATTCATTAATTCAGTCTTTTTTTGCTTTCAACCAAAGGTCCATATAAAGTCCCAGTCTTTTAGAAAAATATTCTTTTCCAACACCTGCAAGGTCTAGAAGAGGAACAAGACTTACAGTATATTTGCAAAAACCAGATTGTTTCCTTAACTAGATGGCTCGCAGTGAGGTTTATTCTACAAATTTTCCTTGTTTCTGCTTAATAATACTTAGCCGTTCCCAGGGAAGGAAATTTTAAACTATCTGGCCTAAAGCTTATTTCATTACTGCTAGTCTTTTATGAAAATGGATGTGCTAGCTATTTTCTAGTCCTTGTGGGAAAATTAATATTTCGCAAAAGGATCATCAATGTAATCTTTAGATGTACACACATACACACACAAGATAGATAGATAGATGATAGATAGATGATAAATAGATAGAAGATAGATAGATAGATAGATAGATAGATAGATAGATAGATAGATAGATAGATAGATAGATAGATAGAACAGATAGATGATAGATGGATGGTTAGATATATGATAACTAGATAGAGAGAAGATAGATAGATAGATAGATAGATAGATAGATAGATAGATAGATAGATAGATAGATAGATAGATAGAATTTCTGCAATAGTATTGTTTCTCCTTACTTAGTTTGTGACAGTTAATCTGATTTTCCTCTTGAAAAACCAGTTTGGTCCTGGGTATGTAAGCAACCACCTCAGAAGTGAAGACAGAGACAGAAATTCCTTACTTACAATGCTATTTCATTATCCCCTTTTAAGCCCAATTCAATGCTTGCATTATTATGTCTCATTAACTGATTTCATATTTTGTATATATATTTAAGAAATGTTCCTCATTGGTCCTAATGTTCTTTCCCACATGGTACCTTAATATATATGTTTTACATTTTTATCAAATAAGAATTAATTTTTTGTTACTTGGAAAAGAGGCCTTTTTGTTTAAGAAATACAGTATTTTTACCCTGCTTGATAGTCACCTTGGTTTCTTCTGTACTTCAGGGTATATTTCTTGATTGAAGATAGACATTCTAACTGAGTTTCTATTTTTATAGTTGTGAACATTCTTTAAGCTTTGCAGAAAGAATTTATCCTTTTCATTGTCCTTTAACCTTTTGCCAGTCACCTCATTTTTGGAACTATCTTCTTCTGAAATCAACCATGGCCATGTGGAATTTTTTTTTGACAGCTGTCTGCTTATTTGTACTCAAAGGTTCTGCAGTTATTATTCCAAATTAGTTCAACAACCTGTAGACCTTTGACAACATCTGGGCATTACTTAGGATTAAGTTAAACAAAATATCATTATACTGAATATCACAACACAATGATAAGACACAGTAAATGTAGACATGAAAATTGTCCAGTTGGCTCATACAAGATGATGGGTTTGATGGAGCCTGCACCTGTGGGAATAACACTAGGAAGATGATGATGAAGAAGAAAAAGGAGTTCAGTACAATATATTATTTCCCCTCTTTGGCTTTTTTTTTTAAATTGGTTTTAAGACAAAAATAAACAAACAAAACATAAAAACATTAAGCCATCTTCCATGTATATACATACAGTGTGCCGGTTGGTTTAGAAATTGTTTTGTGCTACCATTTTGTAATCTTCAATTACAATTATATGATACTTCTGTATAATGTTGTCTCATATTTTGAATTAAATATCAAGTACATTAATATCTTTATTAATCAATCATTGACTATACTTTTATTCGTTTTATAAAATAATCATATTTTACTTAGTTTATTTTATAACAATTCATATTATCCTTCCAGATCTATCCTAGAATCAAACAATTCCTGGTTGAAACAAGTGAATCTGGGGCTTTTTAAATCCGCCCCCAAAAAAACCCCCATCCCCACCCCCGGACCCCGCCCACACTCACCCCCCGCAGCGTCCCCCACCCGACACCCTTGCCCTCCCAATACAAAAAAAAAACGGGACCCCCCCACCCCAAAATCAATAAAATTTTCCCCTTTTTTTTTTTTTTTTTTTTTTTTTCACCCCCCCCCCCCCCCCCCCCCCCCCCCCCCCCCCCCCCCCCCCAAAAAAAAACGTCACCAGCCCATTCTTCATAGACCAGCCTCAAGTCGCCTTTTTCCCAAAAAAGGGGACAGGTACTTAAAAACTTTTTTTTCAAAAACCCCCCCCCAAATATGTACTGTCACTTCATGGCAAGGAGGCTTATCTGTAGATAGAAAATAGAACTTAGAGAAACCACCTAAACAGAAAGAGTAACAAATAATGGGTGACCTCTATTGGATCAACATTTTGTAGTGCGAAAATTTGCAGATTCTGATGTCACAAGGAGGCCAATATTAAATAATAATGCCCAGGAACAGCTTAAAACAAAAAAGCCAGGAGAGGAAGAGGCTTGGGTAAATAAGATTATTTTGAAG
Organism: Laticauda laticaudata; assembly: GCA_004320025.1. Classification (NCBI taxonomy): domain Eukaryota; kingdom Metazoa; phylum Chordata; class Lepidosauria; order Squamata; family Elapidae; genus Laticauda; species Laticauda laticaudata. The sequence continues at coordinate 31,044 of BHFT01081376.1, forward strand.
ATTTAAATATAAAATTGTGTTGAAATCTATTAGGGGAAAGTAAAAAGGCAAGAATTAAAAGTCTTAAAACTTTTGCCAAGACACTAGAATAAGAGGAGGATTTGGCTTAGCCTTAATTGGAGTTTACTACCAAGCTGAAGAAATTGAATTGTGGGCAAAGGGAATGGATTAACATTAAGCAAATACTAGATTGATTAAAACATTATGAAGAACATGATCTTTGGTGCATGCTTTTTTATGGTATAAAGAATGAACATAGAGATACTTTAGAAGACCATTATACACGGAGTTCTCTGTGTTTTAAATTGGTGAGAAGACCTAAAAAGACAACAGTTTGAAAATTCCGCGTCTCAGTTATCAACTATTGGAAGCATTTTCTTATCCTATCATATTCAAAAAAAGAAACAGAACATTAGATATGGGTGAAATACTGCAAACATGAACAGGGTGAAACTTAAATTCTTTGCAAAAATTAGAGGAACCAGGCTATAAAAGATGAATTGGTTTCATATGCGCAAATACAATCAAGGCATGATAAAGATAATTTTAAAACAAGAAGCGTTTTTATTGATAAATTTGACCGATTTAGAGAAGATTTTGAACACCGGTGCTGAGTGAAAAAGTGATTAAAATTATATGATACTTATTAGAAATTAAATAGAAGAAAAGAAGTTAAACTGATTGCTTGGGGAAAGAATTTTGGATGTATTGGATTATTTAGAGAAAAGGGCAAAAAATTGTGGTGTCAAAATTCTATTAAAATGACAAATTCAGACAGCATATAAAAGAAAATTATAAGATGTTTTACAGGTGGCATTTCCCGCCCGACAAGAATAGCAAGAATGGTTCAAGAATAAGTTCCAAAAAGTGTTGGAATGTCATAGACCACCTGGCTCATGTTACCATATGTGGCGGACATGTTCAGACGACTAAAAAATTTTGCGAACTAAAATTCACATGTGGCTGGAAAAATTGACAAGTATATAGACTTGAACCAGATATTTTTTCATTGGGAATTTTTGCCTGAAATATATTGTAAAGATTTGAAATATCTGACTTGTAAATGTATAACAGCGGCTAGGATTTATATTTGCTTAAAACTGGAAAAATGAGAAATACCATCACAGGAGGAAACATCATTAAGAAAATATTGGAAGTGCTGAAATGAATAGACTGACATTTGAAAAATTAGAGAACAACGATGATAAACTTGTTCTATAAAAAATTTCCATATAGAACTAAAAGTCTATATTACTTATTTATAAAAATTGGATACCTATTCTATCAATGGTTAGATAAAAAACGTAGTAATCAAATATTGTAGAATTTTTAAGAAAATAATAATAATAAAATGTTATTTCTTTTTTTTCCCTTTTTATAAATTATATCTACAAAAT
>BHFT01081377.1:0-15337 GCA_004320025.1 Laticauda laticaudata
TCCGCTCAAAAAGTTTTGTGCAGCTCAAAACTTTTTGAGCGGATGAAATCTCAGTGGATGGATGCTGGACGGATAGAATGTATGAATCACGCACGCAGTGGGTACAGAAAGGATGCATCGCGTTAACCAACGGATGGCAAGCGTTTTTCTCCGTTTTACATCCTCTTTCCATTCGTTGGTGCAGTGTGACATGGGCTTAAGCTCTTAGTTCAATTAGCTTCTTGTGCAATGTCCTGTATTCGCCTTAGGATCAAAGAATTGATCGATATTTATTGCAACGTTCTGGAGTTTAGTGTTGGTTACTTTGGAAAGGACTGTGTGAAACTGCTACTAAATAATATTTTAAGATGCTTGACTTCAGCCAGTATACCCAAGTACTTAGTCTTGACAGCAATGTTTCACAACAGAAGCAATGAATGATCATTACTTGAATTTCAGGCCTTCTTCCAGAGTATCACTGCAACATTACAACAAAGGTCAATTAGAAACAGCACTTAAAATACAAAGTATCAGATAGACAGGATGAACATAAATTTAGCTTGAAGCTAGCAGATTAACATGCTAAGAGTCTCTATAACCAATATTACTGAAGAAATATATACCCATTGAAATGACTTACATAACTGTAGGTGACTTGTTACCGGTAGTGTATAATTGAGGAACAAAACTAATAATGAAGATCCATAGACTTCCATTCCCTGTCCAGTATTACTCTACAAACCTGAATAGATCATTCACATTAGCGATCGCTCCTGATAGTCAATAATGTGCTATAAGATTCATTGTGATCATATGAAAATGCCAGGAAGAAGCCAATCTGTTGGGAGCTGTGCTCATGATTCAGAACTCAGACTTGAAACTTTGAAATTATTTGAATCTTGAGTTTCTATTTGCATGTCATCGAAGACAAGTTCACAAAACTTTGTCTTCATAGACTCTTCTTCTTCCTTCAAAGAGTTTGACATCATTCTTAATTGATTTAGACCAGTGGTGTCAAACTCAATTTCATGGAGGGACGCATCAGGGTTGTGTTTGACCTTGGGGGGCTGGAAGGGGTGCAGCCAGAGTGGATGTGGCCATCTTGACATCTGTTTTTGGCTGCAATGACCTCATGCAGACCTCTGCCAGCAAAAATGGAGCTTGGGGGGGCACGTACAGCTGCCCTGAGCTCCATTTTTGCTGGCAGAAGCACTGTGGACCAGTCCTTTGCTGTTTCCAGGGTGATCCCATGGGTCAGATCTAAGCACCCCATGGGCTGGATCAGCCTGCAGGCCTTGACTTTGACACCCCTGATTTAGACTATTATTTCCCACTTTCAAATATGTATAATCTCAACTCACAGCTACATAATTTGTTCCCCTCTCTTGCATATTTTTGTTCAGAGATTTTCAACCTTGGCCATTTTAAGATGGGTGGACTTCATGCTGGCTGGAGAATTCTGGAAGTTGAAGTCCATCCATTTTAAAATGGCCAAGGTTGAGAAATGTTTTTGTTCATTGTGCAAAAGGATGCATTCAGCCATTTATTCCTTTCCCCTAGTTCTTTCCTACCAGAGACTCTTATGCACCCAAGAATACAAATATATTCCTTGTATAATATATGTACAGCCAAATGGACTTAAAGCAAATATTCCTTAGATTGGAATACCCAAAATCCTTCTGGCAGCCTCCATTGCTCTCTTATTCCCGTTGATCATCTAGCAAATTCACATGATACATAATAGTGGACATTGTAAGATAACAAGAACCAGCATTTTCAGAAGCATATCATGCTATGATGTGAAACCTGTTTCGGTAACTTTTTAAATAATTTTGGAAATATTTTAACTTCCCCATTATTACATACTTGGTATGCATAAACAGATAGACTAAAAAAGCCCCTCATTTGATTTTTAATTACCAATTAAAGTGTACACACACACACACGTGTATAAATAGCTTATGGCACGTGTTAGCTAGGGATCACTGAGGTGGCTGGATGCCTCTGTGAAAGGAATTTTTTTGGGCGGTGTTATCTTTACCCATGGGATGCCGGTAGGCAATCAAGGGAGACTCCTTTCTTGTCCCTATGTGGTTTATTCGCTCACGGGAATCAAGTAGCTGACCTCAGCAATGTGCAAGCCCAGTGTCTTACCACGTGAGCCACCGCAGCCCCCATTCATAATAATAATTTACAACTATGTAGAATCTTGTCGTGCCAATAGATTATAAACAAGAGGCATAATGCCAGGTTTCCTAGTCCCACTTGTTTGCAGATATGACTACAATGTTCTGTCTTGGTTTGTTTATCAAGTTATACAGCTAGGAACACAGTTATTTTAAAATGAGCTAATTTTGGAAGCTTTTTCTAAAGTGTTGGTTTATTGATCTAGTTACACAACAGTAATTTACTTCTGAGTAGAATGTGTAATAGACCATGCTACATGACATGGAATGATCAGAAACTGAAACAGAGATATTTTGTGTGCTTATTTGGTAAATTTATAGCTGTATATATAGCATTAAAAAAAACTCCCTGTCAATATCAGAAGGTCATAAATGTTTAAATCATGCGCTTACAGTCAATTGTGATTTGACCCAAAATGTAGATGGACTACCTGGATTTCACTAGTTGATGTACAGGAGGCAGGGTGAATTTTTATTTGTTATGTTTATTTATAATGATAAGTGGTAAAGAGGTTAGGGTATAGACTAGAAACCAGTGGACTGTGAGATCTAGTCCATGGGTTAGGTCAGGTGTCAAACTTGATTTCATTGAGGGCCTCATCAGGGTTGTATTTGACCTCTGGGGAACCGGGTGGGTGTGGCCAGGGTGGGAATGGACAGCTTGACAAGACTCAAGTAACCCTCCCGAGATCCATTTTTGCTGCAGAGGCACCATGGACTGGTCCTTCACTAGGCAGCTCCATGGGCCAGATCTAAGCATCCTGTAGGCCCAATCCAGCCCGTGGGCCTTGAATTTGACACCCTGCCTTAGGTAATTAGGTGACCTTGGGCCAGTTATTTTCTTTCAGCCCTAGGAAGCAGACAAATTCTGAAATCTTGCCACGAAACTTGCAGGAAGTTGTCCAGGCAGTCACCAGGAATCAACAATGACTCAAAAGTGTACATATACACACATTTGCATGCGTATATATAAACACACACCTTTATTCATCACCCAAAATTCTTTCCAAAGAAAACGTTGTAAATATGTTTTAGAATAGGGTTGTAAACTATATTCAGCACGTTTGATGTTCAGACTTGATCAGTCTACAGGCCAGACAGCAAAGTCATAGAATCCACATATCATGAGGATTCTTTGTCATATATTGAATCACATTAGTTCAAGCCACTGGCCCTGGTAAAATAAAGATAGTTTGCATTTTAAAAAATAAAGCTTAGTTGAACAGGGCAGAATTTGTGCATAGAGTTAGGGAATTTTAAAAAAATCCAACTTTCCTATACCTCAGAATTAATTTATTGGAATTTATTGGAATTGGGAAACCAAGGAAAAAGTATACAGAACAACAGTGTTACCTTTGGACAATGGATCACAAGTCTAGCTAGGAATCTGCATTTCTTCTTTTTTTCCCTCTATGTGGTGCTAAATGTCTTCATTTTTCTGAAAAAATTATAAATATTAGTTGTCTTTAACTTCTTGCTGTGTTAATTTGACTTCTGTTCCAAATGCAAAAGAATAAGTTATATATTAGGCTAATATATAATCCCAGTTCTATGTTAAATCACATTAAAATGCAAATGCATTTCAATTAGTGTTATTCAGTGACTACTTCATTTGTCTTTAGAGAATTATATTCAGTGAATTTCCAAGTTTTACAACTGTAGTTAAATCTCACATTGCTGGCAAAGTCAGAAAGCATGAATAATGTAGATTTCAACAGCATTTTTAATGCTATAAATGAAAAATACATTATTAAAAACTGTTCCAAGTGATATAACAAACTAATTAAGGTAAAGGGTTTCCAAATATGGCTCTCACCTCTTAGTGAATTTGCTCCTGAATTCTTTTGCCCCTGGCTGGTATCCACAATTTTTCATAATTGTAAAATTAATTTTATCAACCTGAACTGCAGCCAGTAAAATAGGTAGCTGCTCTTTTTTCTCTCAAACATCTTTTGTCTTCTGGCTTCCTGCCACCATCCTCCCCCCACCTTTGTAAAAAAATCAATAATCTATGATTTTAACCTATCAGGAGGGGACTTTTCCAAGCAGTTATTCCTGATGAAGGATTGGACTAAACAGTATCCACTGGAAAAGGAAATGTCATCTACTGCAGTATATCTAAAAAAATGAAATTGGAGAATGAGGCCCCCAAGCAAAAAGGTGTTCAAACAGTTGCTGGGAAAAGCAGAGGGCAAATAGACATAACACATATGCACATGATACAACTGGATTAAAGGTGAAAAGATGTCCATTGCTGATTCATTCACAGGCAAAAACAAAATTAAATTTTCACGCCATAAACAGTTGAACAGGGAATGTCAAAGCAATGAACCAAGTCAACCCTGAAGTTATCAAAATAGCAATGTCAAGAGTGGATACCGACGTTCTGGGAATTAGCAAATTGGATGGAAGATTTCATAGCAAAGAAAATAAAATTATATAAGAAATAGCATAGCTGCTTTTTAAACAAAATATGTTAAAATAATTTATTGATTGATTGATTGTTGAAGTGCCATCAAGTTGGTGTTGATTCTTAGAAACAACATTGATAAATGTTCTCCATGATAATCTGTCCCTAATCTCTTCTTCTGCTGGTGCAACTGTAACTGAGTCTATTTTATTGCTGTGATTGTCCTCTTTTTCTCTTTCCTTCCCCTTTCCAAGCATTTTATGGTTACACAAACCATATGGTTGGAAACATGACATAATGTGAGTTAACTGCACACAATTTGAAGAAATGTAACACAACAAAGAGCTTAATAGTAAAGCTCTATCTACACTAACACTCCAGTAAATGATAGAATAATCTCATTTAAAGTTCAGGACAAGACAATCAGTATCACAGGGATTCAAAGAAACGGGAATTGAACAGTTCTATGATGATTTGCAACACCTCATTGATACAAAACTAGCAACATATGTCGCATTCATTATAGATGACTGGAAGGCTAAACTGAAATAAAAATTCAAAATTTGAACCTGGAATAATGGAAACATTTTATCTTGGTATACAGATGAAGTAGGAGACAGACAATAGCTGTAACAATTCACTCATAATACTGCAGCAGATCTGTTTTGCAAGCAATCTAAAACGCAATTCTACGCATGAACATTTCTGGGTAAACAACACTAAACTCAGGTTGACAGTATGATTTGCCACAAGTGGGTGTAGCTCTGTTCAGTCAACAACAACAGACCTAATGCTAACTGAAGCTTGGTCCTGAACTTCTTGTAAAATTTCAGCTTAATAAACCAAGTGATCAACAAGATACAATTTCAGAAATATTCCATCTGCTTTTGTTGTTGCAAAGATAGAGAACTGAAATGCATTTGATAAAGTCTATGCCTGAAGAATTCTAGATTGAAATTCACTCAAATCATTAAACGAAGTAAACAAAAATATTAGAAAATGCAGCCTTCGTAAGAAGACAAAATCCTATTGATAGATTGAAAATTGACTAAGAAAGACAGAAAATAAAAGACAACACATAGAAAAGAAAATTCCTGAAACATAAACTCTTCTATGACCATGAAGTTTACACAAGCAAGGAAAATGACATTCAAATAAAAAAAACAATAAATTTGTTTAAAGTAATTACAAAAATCCAGGGAATCTTTCCTGCCAAGGTAAGCATGATAACAGACAAGGCAAAGATCTACTGGAAAAGAAGGAACAACAAAGAATTAATTAAAATATGAAGCAAAATTATCCAATTGCCCTAAATATCTAGATTGTTATTAGACACAATCACTGCTGAAATGAGAATAAGTTTACAAAGATTCAAAGAAACACTCATTGACAGACAATCTTGGTGAATTGATGTCATCATGAAGTAATGGACCATGGAGGGTTGAAAAAGACTGATGAACATCATAGCTATCCATGGCAGACATTTTGTGAATTCATGTGTCCACTAAGCTCTTGGAATTCCAAATTTGTTCCTGTACCAAAGACTACCTATCCCATATAGCATACAGCTATATTCTTGACATTTTTAAGACTGCCATTTCATGAGCACTTCTCACTCTCCGGTTACTATTTTTTCATTTTTTTAAAAAGAAAGAAATGATGTAATTTTCCCTACTTGTTGTTCCACTTGATTCAGTGATGCAAATGAAATAAAGCATATGGTTAGAAACATGACAAAATGTGGAGTTAACTGCACACAGTTTGAAGAAATACAATATGACAAAGGGCTTAATAGTAAAGCACTACCTCTACTAACACAACCTTTTTTTTTACTAATCTCATTACCCCAGCTAAGGCTGTTTGGGAATGGATGTCATAAAGAAAGCACTCCTTGAAACGTTTTTCACTCATTCCATTCAGTGTTTTAAAAGTCAACTTCAAACCATGATTGGAACCCAGAAATGCAGTTGGCAAATTGTTACTGAGAGATAATTAGTGGTATTAATATTAGACTCTTTGAAATTACCTAAAGACATGTGGCAATAATACAATAGATTTCAATTGGTATATTTGTAGCCTGGTAGAACTAAATGTTTCTTAACAAAAAATATGAACACCATTAACAATATTATGAATTCAGACCATCTATGCACTCTTTTTATCTTACTATGTTTAATAAATAAGCCACTTGATTAGAAAAATATGTGTTGGAATGATTAGTCTCTCTCTTTCCCCATCCCACTTTTGTGTGTGTGTGTCTGCGTGTGCATGATTGCATTAATCTTTATTTTTAAGTATATCCACTTGGAATCTAACTCAAAAATCTCAATTTTTGTGGAACAATTTGGGATTTTTATTAGCCACCAAGTAGCTTAGCTTTTTATTTTCCTTCACTTGTATTTCAGTTTTGCCTTGCTTGTTTATAGTACATAGAGTATTAATTAATTTCAATTTTGCCGAACACATTCACAAGTTTATCTGTTGACTTGCAGGAACTTCAAAGAGACATAGAGAAACATAGCACTGGGGTTGCATCTGTCCTCAATCTCTGTGAAGTTCTTCTCCATGACTGTGATGCTTGTGCTACTGAAACAGAATGTGATTCCATTCAGCAAGCCACAAGGAACCTGGATCGAAGATGGCGGAATATTTGTGCCATGTCAATGGAAAGGCGACTCAAGTAAGTATTTGGCAAAACTTCAGATGATTCTCCAGCTTTCTTAGAACGGAACGAAATCCAGCCAATTCTTAAATTAAACACCTGTTAATGGATATAAATTACATAGGTTAAGGGATATAAGTTACATCGAACATCATGTGACTTCCATATGGACCAAACATCATTACATAGAGATTCTGCAGTAAGAGCTAAAATTTATCTAAATAGTTTAATATTCTGCTTTCTGATATGATTTTTATTCAAGGCAAGGCACATAGATACAGTTATTTGTTTATTCAGGGAATAGTTATTTGTATTTTTTCCAAACTTTTTAATTTAAACAGCTGTAGTTGTGTAGTTCTGAAATTTTTCTGTTCAGCTCTTTACAATGGAGTGTTGAAACATTCAAAATAATTACATGATTTCAAATAAGGTTTTGAAAAACTATAAGAGGAACAATCCATAACTACTTTATTCCAGCTCAAGTCTCCAATGGCACGTCCACAATATCTGGCCAACAAGTTTAACATTGATTCCCTATGGAAAGCCAAATGGGTGATTGAACATGCAGACATAGAAGACAAAGAAACAACCCCACAAAAAAGGTTCCAGGCTTTGAACTACCATGTCAGCAATGGACAATCCTGAATAGGATTTGTACTTCACATGGCATCTGCTGAGGCTCTCTGTATAAATGGGGCATAGTGTCAACTCCTCATTGTGACCGTGGGGGGCCATGTCAAACTATAGATCATATCATGACCGGCTGCAAGCTGAGGGCATATACTACTCCAGTATCTGATTTTTTAAAATGTAAACATTGTGCCTCAATGGATAGATGACTTAGACATTAATATTTGAACATAGATCTTTTTGACATTTATATTTTATTGGGTTCTACTAATCTAGTTGAAATGGCTTGACAATTAATTTATATTGCTAGTCCACATATGACATGGCATACACTAAATCAATCAATCAATCCAGCTTAAGCTGGATTCAGCCAATGAATTTTGTTTCTTGTTAAAAATAATTCTTGTCAAAACTGCTGTCAAGTTTGATTAAAAGTCGTATTGTTCAACGCACTATTTATCGGCTTGGGCACGTTTTAATAGGCAACATGATTTCTTTGTTACAGTTGGTAACTAGATGAGATATCAAATAATTTTAAGTGAAATTCAGCTTCTCCTATTTTTATCTTTGTTTCAGAATTGAAGAGACTTGGAGACTATGGCAGAAGTTTTTGGATGATTATTCTCGCTTTGAAGATTGGTTGAAAATTTCTGAAAGGACAGCTGCTTTCCCTAGTTCTTCTGGTGTATTATATACAGTTGCTAAAGAAGAACTAAAGAAGTTTGAGGTGATTTGATCTGTTTGAAATATAATCTGTCTGATACTATCACAGAAGCAAATTTATTCTACCTTATTAGTGTAACTCCACTCATTTTATTTTAGTGAAAGATCAAATTCTACCTTCAGACTTGGAGAAAAGGACTTTGAAATTGTTTGTCCTGCCCTAAACTATAATTAAAATGAATTATGAAGCACACTTGATTGATTTGCATTGGTCATTATAAGGCCATAGTATGCTATAATTTAGCCAGCATATGCCCAGTGGCTCCTGTCTACAAATGATACAATTGACTTTGACCAGGTAATGATGTCATCCCAATGGAACAGCATATTGCTCTTTTTTAGCAAGGAGAAGGAACCTGTGTTTCTTATTGTTGGGCTATTGTTTTGTTTGGTTTTAGTTTCCCTTTCTGGCTCATTCTTCCCAGGAACAAACATAAGGTCACTTGGAAATGGAAGTTTTTCTCATTTCTTCCTTTCCTTCAGTTAGTCAGAGGAGAACAAAGGAAGTGGCAACTGCATCAGCCAAAGTTTATAGATGTAATGCAAAATATAATTATGACCACTAGAAAGAGAAAATACAGGAAAATGAAATAAAAATAATTTGGATATTACTATCCAAATCATAAAATTTGTACAGATGAACCATCCTGTTTTCTATTTCAGAGTAATGATAATGGCCTAGGCTTGAACTCATCCTTATGTCATACAAAATATCCTTTTGTATACAATACAAAAATACTCTTTTTATATTTTATTGATTTTTTTTAATTTTGAAGTCTCATCCTTTTTTTTGCTTATTGTTTTAATTATTTCAAACTATTATCATGTTTGCATAGGACTTAGTCTTGCTACTACCCAAAGGTCCATTTAGATGAAGGCGTCAATCAATTTCTTGGATAAAAACATTCTTACTTTCCATTCCATTTCCCTTAGTTACTACTATTTTAGTAGATGTTAAATATGTGTTCCTCTGTGAGATTTTTCTGTGTATTTCATTTTCTACTTGCATTTCAACTATCCACTTAGGTTTCCCTAAATGTGTAGATGCTGAAGGCATCTTGAAAAAAATGTTCAAACAGATATTTACTTTGTTTTTAAATTATTTGCTATTTTTACATGCTACAGTAGACATTATAGAGTGAGTGGAAATAAAAGAAAACTCACTTAAAAGTTTATAAAGAGAAACATTTCAATGTGGCTGATGGAAGAAAAGCTGCTTTTTTATCTTCTGGATACTTTTTTATAGACAACAGAGCATTTCCTTTTTTACATATGCTATGAGGACTTGTAAAGAGCAAGTTTCTTTGCTTTAATACATTTCTTCCTTACCTAGATGCTTTATCTACATTTAGTTCTTTACAAAGTCAAAAGAGTTGTCAGATTTAAGCCTTGCATTTCTCAAAAATAAATACAATGTTTTTATTTGAATAGTAAAATGTGATACACATATGAAAGAGTATGCTTTTTAGAAAAATCTCAGCTAAAGTATAATTAAATTGATCAAACTAGAATATCAGTATAGAAGCGTATCATTGTAAGACAGTAGAAAACATTACAGCTGTCATTCCCCTGGACAAATGTTAGCAACAGATGTAATTACAAATGTGATTGACTCAACATAAGCCTCCTTGTTTAAAATCTGTAGTCTTTCTTACTGATTCAAACAGGTGGATTTGCTTTTCTGGATTTGTTTTATTAAGGAGGTGTTGTTGTTGTCCAACTGAATTCTTCATATAATTTCCATTGCAGCCTGAATCTTTTTACTTAATCTCCCCACCTATCTACATTCTGCACTGACATTTAAATTGAGTTGATTGATCATTTATGAGATGAAGCCTTGGAAGATATTTGCTGTTTCAGATTACATAGCTCCCTTTTGTCCTTGGCTGCAACCTGCTGCACAAATGTCTGTTTTCATTTTAATCATGTTGATTGCTAATAAAAAGGAGCAGAAACAACTCAGAGTTAATGTTGATGGCCATGAATGTGCCTATAGATTATTTTGTTCTGTTACAGCTGGTGATTCAAGGATAGCATTTAATCCCCTGATCTTTCCTTGGTAGATCCTGAGTGTACACACTGTTTCATCTCTCTGTTGTGGTCTACCTATGCAGACTAATTTTATGTGATATAATTACATTACCATGCATTCAAGTTTATTGACTTAACAAATTATGTCTATCTTTTATTCTGAGGTTGTAAGAAATCCATTCCATTTATTTTAATTGTATTAGCACTTTGTCACAAAGTAGAGTTAAACATATTTGTATAAAGATATTTGTTATGCCATTGCCAAATGGCTGCCTGGTTCCCAAATGTCATGTTTTAGAAACATGTACTACTATTTCATCCTAAGTATCAATATGCACCTGTTTGACAATAGTTGGCATAGCACAATGATTTCATGTACTGCATGAATCAAGTAGTTCCTAATATCTCAAGAAAATTGTTGCCTATATAGATACTTCGGCATAGGGGGAAAATATACTTCAGGTAATAATCTTTAGCACAACTTTTATGTAAGTAAAACTCACACTTTTCTGTCCAGTGTGACAGGGGTATTAAACAGGATGTAAAAGCCTGGACAGGGGTATTAAACAGGATGTAAAAGCCTGGATAATAATTTCTCCTTGTTAGAAAAGTTTCCAGGTACAAGCAAAATAATAACAACAACAATAATAACAATAATAATAATCCAATCGAAGTTAGCGATTATAAGTACTGAAGTTTAATGGGTTATTTTGCTGCTGTGCTTTTTTGTAGGCTTTTCAGCGTCAAATACAAGAAAGTTTAACTCAGCTAGAACTGATCAACAAACAGTACCGCCGCTTGGCCAGGGAAAATCGCACTGATTCTGCTGGCAGCCTCAAGTTGATGGTCCATGAAGGAAATCAGAGATGGGATAATTTGCAAAAACGAGTGATCTCCATCCTCCGCAGACTTAAAGTATTCCTCCCTTTTCATTCATTTATTGCAATGTTTCTGCAGTTGAAGGGAAAATTTTAAGAACAGCAGTTTTAATTGTTATCTTTGGATTTTGCTTGCAATGTCTAAAGGATATGTACTAATGTGAAAAAGTTGAATGGTCACATTTTCTTTTTTTACAGTATTTCATTGGCCAGCGTGAAGAATTTGAGACGGCACGTGACAGCATTTTGGTCTGGCTTACAGAGATGGACTTGCAGCTCACCAACATTGAACACTTCTCAGAGTGTGATGTTCAAGCAAAGATAAAGCAACTCAAGGTACAGAAACACAAATCTACAGAATCACAATGATAAAAAAAACCAGAGCAGATTTTATCATTAGCTAATTTTTATGCAACATGATATGTATGAAGGAAAACTAGTAAGCTTTAAAATTCATCACACACCCATGGGCTTCATACAGTAATGTTATTGTATGAATATTACAGTAGTGTTACCTAGAGTTATTTTGAGATAGGTAGCTATATAAATTTGATAAATAAATACGAACCATTTCATGCCATATTTTCTGGTAATCCAGAAAATCCAGTCACCTCTTGAAAATGAAGCACCTTTGGAACAGCCATGTCCTGGATGACTGAGAATCTCCATAGACATACAATATAGTGATTGGCCTCTGGATCCTGACTTTTCTTACATCTTGTATAATAAATTACACATTGTGTTTCAGGCTTTTCAACAGGAGATATCCCTGAACAGCAACAAAATTGAGCAAATCATTGCCCAGGGTGAGCAACTGTTAGAAAAGAGTGAGCCTTTAGATGCAGCTGTCATTGAGGAAGAGTTGGACGAGCTGAGACGTTATTGCCACGAAGTTTTTGGCCGAGTAGAAAGATACCACAAAAAATTAATTCGTCTTCCAGTAAGTGTTAACTTTGCTATATCGATATTTGCACACTTTGTTAATGTTTTGACATCATCATAGACTTTGAAGAGGAGTCACAGACCTACAGAGTTATAGCTGTTTTGGAAACTCATATCCTAAGCGCAGGTACTTCAAATCCGCTCTCCCTTTTTTTGCATTCTTTAGGGTAGTCCTGCACAAATTGAAAAAGAAAAAGAGCCAGACTGATAAATGAAAAATAATCATGAGCCACATAGGAATAACTGAGGCACTATTCAGGTGTTCAATAGGTACAAAGCAGTAAAAGCACTGAAACTGGAGGCCACAGTGAGGCCTGAAGGCTTTGGAGGCACTTGGTAGCATTTCCTTCCAGGAGAGGGTGAATTTTTTAAAAATGTGGGTGGGCCTTATAAAGCTACTTGGCAGGTAGCATGCAGCCATATTTGTTTTGCAGGACTGCCTTTGAGCATCTCCAAATTACACTGCTGAAGTCTGGCAGTACTGCTACTGTATATTTTTGATAGAACTTTTTTGGGGGGAGAGCGCACAAAATAGATGCATTAAGCCTCTTACACCTTCACATTGTTCTTTAAAGACCCCCCATCCACTATTTAAAAGTAACACTGCAAAAAAAAGTCACTCCTCTTAACTAAAAGATGCCACTTTAAAGTTTCATGTAGATATAAGATCTGAGCTACCTATTTATCCTAAATATTGTCCATGTTTTTGTGAGGAAGTAAACATTTTTACATTAAGTCTTTTTTTCCCCCAGTCTTTTGAGTGGTTCTGCAAACTGAAGGGATCTAGAAAACAGCCTAAAGTAATAATGTGTAATAATAAAATCCAAAATTTGAAAGAAAAAAGAGCTGGTGCTTTTCCAACTTCCATCTTTCAATTTATTTATTTATTTTAATCTTGAAAGAATGGATGTCATACAGGGAGATTTTTGTCTTCTTGATCTAGCAAATGAAGGGCTCCTCATGGAAAGCATTCATTATTGTTTTTATGTCTCCCTCTAGCTCACAGATGATGAGCATGAGTTATCCGATCGTGAAGTGGAGTTGGATGAATCAGCGGATCTTTCAGACCTGCACTGGCATGATAAATCCGCAGACAGTGTCCTTTCCCCGCATCCATCCACCATTCTCTCGCTGTCTCTTCCCCAGCCACACCGAAGTGAAAGGTCAGGACGGGATACGCCAGCTAGTGTAGATTCCATTCCCTTGGAATGGGATCATGACTATGATCTGAGTCGTGACCTGGAGACCACAGTTTCAAGAGCCCTTCACTCTGACGAAGAGGGGAGGGATGACAAAGATTTTTATCTTCAAGGTGCTACAAGTCTAGCAGGTAAAATCTTTCAACAGATGTTTGAGCTTATGATCTTCTTAAATAAGACCATCTCTCTTCAACCGGCCTTCATGCTTGAGACGTTTGATGCAAGATTACAGGACCACTTCTGACCTCTCAAAATCTTAACTAATGTTCTCCAACTGGCACGCAGAAGGTATTACTGAGATACATGCAGCCCCCAGATTAAGAACAAGTTCCATTCCCAAGGTCTGTCCTTAAGCCAAATGTGTATGTAAGTTGATATACTGTGCAGTGAACTTGAACCATTGCATATTTAACTTGAATCGTTTTGTAATTAAATTTTGCTGTAGTAGGCTCTGTTCTTAACTGTAGTTGCCCTTAAACCAGAATGTTCTTAATCAAAATGGATTTATTAGGTGACATTGCGCACTGCACAGTCTTTACAATTCTAGGGAAAAGGAGAGAAGATACATTTCAAGAAAACATTTGACTTAGATAAAATAATTGGACCTATAATTAGTTATTTTTATTGTATGCATTTTACTTTACTTTATTGTGATTTCACCTCATACAATGAAATTAAATACCATCTTCAGTGTACAGTTTATGACTATGAAAATAAACACAAACACGCATCCCTCACACTCCACAGGTTGAATTGAAAACCCCTGACAATATTGCACTGTACAGTTGAATTCAATAGAGTTAATGACCTGGGATAGAAGCTGTTTTNCTGGGATAGAAGCTGTTTTTCAGCCTATTTGTCCTTGTTTTTATTATTCTGTACCGTCTGCCAGATGGTAATAGTTGAAAAAAAGGGATCCCAGGATGAGATGGATCTTTGATAATGTTTTGAACTTTCTTAAGGCAGTGGGAGTTATAAAGCTCTTCCAAAGAGAGGAGAGGGCAACCAATGATCTTCTGGACAATGACATTCACTCTCTAGAGTGCTTTCCTACCTGCCACTGTGCAATTGGCAAATTATACAGAGGTGCAGTAAGTTAAAATACTCTCTATGGTGCAGCAGTAGAAGGTCACCAGCAGTTTTTCATTCAGTTGTTGTTATTTAGATATAGACCAGACACTATGATTAATTTCAGTCCTCTAAGCAAAATGTAAAATTAACTTGATAAATTATTATCTTCTGTTGAAATTCACAGATTCCCTTCAATAATTATTGCAAAGAATCAATGGCTGTGTTTTATTTTTGCATATGTAGTGATTCCTGAGAGCCCTGAAGCCTATCTAAAACATACTGAAAATGCTCTCAAAAATGTCTGTGGTAGGCATTAAAAAGCCTAAAATTGCTGTAATCCTAAAATATCTCTAATAGAGCTTTCTTAACACTTCTGCTTTATTCATTATGTAGCCGATCACTCTCATTCACTCAGACGCACCAGCAAATTGAAAACTATTTCCTCACACAAAAACTACCTTGTAAAACATTGTTGCTTCCAGTTGGATATTTGGCAAACTCACAAAATTTGAGGTCTCTCTTTTTTTAAAGTATAACACAGAATAATACTGTTTTGTTCAGAAAACACACGAGGTAGACCGGGTCCCAACAACAAAGGTTTTATTCTTAACTAGTCAGTAAACAGG
>BHFT01081378.1:0-23620 GCA_004320025.1 Laticauda laticaudata
GGTGGGGTGGAGCCATTCTTGCTGTGGCCCTCGTGGGGTGGTCTGGTTGTCATTTATGTTAGGGTACTGTGTGTTAATGAGGGGCAGGTTCTCCAAAATGGCTTGGTAGGCGGGAGGTATCATCTCGTTTTTCGATGCTGTGTGACGTCTCACAGCATGAATAAACGGAAGATGAACCTCCATACCTACAACCATTTGGAAACCTGCACAGAACTTCAGGAAGTGCAAACACAAGCAAAATGACCCAGAATATCACAGCACCAAAGGACCAAGGTACCCTACTAGCAGTAAGTTCACAGACGATCACACAACCCATTACCCAAAACTGTACTACACAGCGAGGGCTAATGGAAAGAGATTCAAAACCAACAAATGACCCAGGAGAAAACGCAGGACCAGGATACCACTAACGCAGGACCCAGGGATACCACAACAATAAAGAACTTCGCAAGCCCTCACACAAGCCATTACCCCAAAGTCTGTTAAAAACACCAGAGGCTAATGGAAAAAAGATCACTACAAAACAAATGATCCAAGAATTTACATACAAAGATCAGGATATCTTTCACAACAAAAGAACTCACACGGGTATTAAAGACCCCGAACATACCTAGACCTATTATGCCTGTACCCGTGAAAATCTATGAATATATGTAGTATGTATGTGTAAATATATATATATATATATTATATTTGTGGATCTCTGGTTATTCGGGTTTTCTCCCGCGTAGAATTGGAAGTATCTAGCAACGTTTCGATGAAGTTCTCATTCTCATCTTCAGGCTTGTTTCTCAGCTTCTCGCTGCTTCTCAGAGTAATGGGTGAGCTGCAGCTTGCTTCTTCCTTTTAACTGCTAGTGGGGGTGTGACTTGATTAGGTGGGGTTTGGGCATGTGTTCTGAATTGGTAGGGGGCGTTGCTGTGTTCTGATTGGGCTGGGGGTGTGTTCTTGCCTAGGTGGGGCCTGGCTGTGCTCAGGTCTAGTCTTAGTTGCTGGGGATTTGAGCTGGTGAAGGCTGTGATCTTTGTTTGGCTTCGTGGTCGTGCCACATCTTCATGGTGGTGTCAGTTTGCTTCTTGTATGGGTCAGAGGGCTTTGAAGTGGGTAGGGTGCAAAGCTGCAGTATGGCTTCTGGTTTCGTGGTGTGTGCTCCTCTTTCTGTTGGGTGTGAGTCTTTTTTCTGCGTGGAAGTGTGGTGGTAGCATCTTTTTTGTGGCACTTGGGTGTGGTCTGGATTGTCATTCTTCATGTTAGGTACTCCGTTATTAATTGAGGGCAGGTTTTCCAAATGGTTGGAGGCGGAGATTGATACCGAGATGATGAACCCCCGCCTACCAACCATTGGAAACCTTGCCCTCATTAAATAACGAGTACCTAACATTTGAAGGGAAATGACACCAGACCCCCACCACAAGTTTGCCACCACAAGATGCTACCACCACACTTTTCCACGCAGAAAAAAAGGACTCAACCCCCACAGAAGAGGAGGACACGACCCACGAAACCAGAAGCCCTACTGCAGCTGCACCACTCACCCACTTCAAAGCCCTCTGGACCATACAAGAAGCAAAACTGACACCCACCATGAAAATGTGGCACGACCACGAAACAGCGAAGCCAAACAACAAGATCACAGCTCACCAGGCTCAAATCCCCCAGCAACTAAGACGTAACCTGAGCACAGCCAGGGCCCCCACCTAAGCAGAACACACCCCCAGCAAATCAGACACAGCCCAACCCCCCTACCAATCAGAACACCACCAACCCCACCCAATCAAGTACACACCTTTCACTAGCAGTTAAAAAGGAAGAGCAGCTGCTAAGCTCACATTACTCTGAGAAGCACAGAGCTGAAGAAAACAAGCCTGAAGATGATGAATTGAGACTTCATCGAAACGTTGCCTAGATACTTCCAATTCTACGCGGGAGGGAAACCCGAATAACCAGAGATCCACCATACAAATACTCGCGAAAACCGTCAGAATAACAAATATATTATATCATATATATATATTCATTCATAGATTTTCACGGGGTAACAGGGCATAATAGGTCTTGGCGTTGTTCAGTCTTTTCACGTGTAAGATTGCGACGTTGGCAACGTTTCAACGAGATCTTGGCAATCTTTGGCAACGTTTCAGTAGATCCTACTCGTCATTCCTCAGGCTAGTGCTTCCAGGCTTCGTGCTTGTGCGAGCAAAGCCAAGACTTTACTTACAACACACACACGCACACACACACCACACACCACACACATATACAAAATATATTATGTGCTGTTAGCTTTCTCGGATGGTTATCCCCACGTCATTGTAGTGCTGTTAAAGTTGGTAGCAACGTTTTCAGCAGTAAATCCCATCTCATTCATCAGGCTTCTGGATGGATGTGGGTCTCACAGCTCCTGGTTCAAATTCGGCAGGCTGATCATACATTCTGATTGGCTAGGGAGCCTGGGTGTCTGTGTTCATGATTGGTACTTCAGGAGTTTGAGGATTGCAATTGGTTGTTCTCTGGTCTTCCCTTCCTGTCTGTTTTGTTGGCTTTGATTGGGCGTGACAACCTCCTGTTCTTGTAGTTGGAGCTTTCAAAGTGCAGCTTGGCTATGTGTGAATGTGAGAGGCTGTTATCAAAATTGCAAGCCTGGGTTTCACCTGGGTCCTGTGGGGGGTGTTTGACGTTGGAGGGCAATCAGAGGGGTTTGTTTGGCTGTCCCAGGTGTTTGGTCTGTTTGTGTTGTTGGAAAGATCTTTCTATTGAGAGAGTGCAGGTTTCCAAATGATTGGTACAGTCTGCTGAACATCTCTTCTAATTTCATGCATTCATACATGTAAGTACCCACGAAAACTTTAAAAAACAAATAGATAGATACGAATAGATTAGATAGATAGATAGATAGAGATAGAAGATGATAGATGAGTTAGATAATGACACTACACATATCACATTTACGATGTATATAGTATATTATTATTATATATATATTATAATATATTATATATATTATAATATATATTATATATATATTATATATTATATATTTTAAATAAAATTAGATTTTTTAAATTTATTTATTGCATGATAAATCCTAAGTTCCCCCCCAATAAAAAAAGGGGAAGGAAGGAAAGAAAAAGTTAAAATATCAGTATTCATTCATTTCTGAACCAACATGATAGAGGGATGCTATAGTATTTTTAAAAATCAAATTATTTTTACCGTTTATTTGTCCATATAAGGGGCATACAGATATATTATTGCTAAACTTACCCAAGGTCATCAGGAGTCTAAAAACTGAAGGACTGACCCTGTAATGAGCTCTGCATGTTTCATGCCATTCTGTTGGCAAAATTATTGGCGTTTTCTTAAATTTTTTACAGCTGCCGAACACAAAACCAATACACATGAACAGTGGATCACATCAATTAAAGTTTTGTTTTAATCAGTGGTTTGTAGTCCGGAAACTTTAAAATATAGAGGAATTACATGGTTTCTCCTTGTAATGAAAAACAATTCTTGTACTTAATTTAGGAAGTTTTGATTTCAACAGGGGCTTTAACAGCATCTCTTTTTTTTCTGCTTCACATATTATAATTGTCTTCTTTTCCTCTTCTTTTCTGTTTCTTTCTCTTCCTACCCGCCATCACACACCACCCCCAGGTTTCTAGGTTTGTTAAATGGCAGTAGTCTATTCATTACTATTTATTTGCCTTCTGCCTGGAACACAGTCTTTCAAACTTGGCAACTAAAGAATTGTGTGGGCTTCCTAACTCCCCAAATTCTCCGACAGCTGAAAGGCCACACATTTCAAAGTTGCCAGTTTGACGAATCATCCCTTGTAGAACTCTCTAATGGCAGGACTCAGAACAGTAACATTCCAAGGGCCTCCAGGATAGACCCTCTCAAATCTAAAGGTCTCTTGGCAGCATCTACTGTTGCCCTAATGTCTGAGTTTTGATGTGTCTGGAACGAAAAGCAGCTGTTAAAAGCAGCTAAAGATTTTCCCATTACTTGCCTGCTACTTTCAATATTGGCATTTTAAATGATTGCACTGACATTCAAGTCTTGACTAAGACTTATTACGATGTCAGATTATTGTGATTTCTTTTTTCCAGCTGTTTTGATCATTTCTCTATATAAGTACAAAGAAGGCTGAGGTCAATTTTCAATTATACCAACAATCTTAACTTTGAATCTTCGGTTGGTAATTATTATATCAGCTTGAATGATGACAACTTCCTCCACTTTCAAAAATCATTCTCTAAAAAAAAATGTCACAAACATGACTTAAGTTAACTGCTGCCAAGTCTGTGGATGTGCATTTGTTGTTAAACAACCCAGCGTTTGCTATGGTCGCGTTTTTCCAAAACAGAAGTAACTGTCCAGTTTCAGCAAAAACCATCATAAGACACAGTCCAAATGAACCATGGAACACTGCAAACAGCCATCAAGTGCATCCAGAGTGCAAACATTCTGACCATGGCTGACCATTGGAACCTTGAATCGGGTCATTAAGTCCCTTTTCAGGTAGGTCATAATCAACGGACTCTGTAGTCCAGGTAAGAGAGCATAACCAAGCATTATAGCTCTATACTATTGAAGGTTACATTGATAAGTCCTGCAAGGTCTTTCCTTCTTATTTTTAGTCTCTGGAAAAACTACGTGAGGGTCACCTCTGAGACACTTCCTACACCCCTTTGTCTGTGGACTGAAATACCTTTTGCCATGGTAGTTTGTCTAGGCTGAGGAATCTTTCCTCCTGTTTCTCAGATCATTACACATGGTTTGAAAAATAAAAATTAAATGACCCATGCCATATGCTTATTACCTTATTAATATAATGAGCTGAATAAAATATGTTCAGGGATTTCTATACTATTCTCGATTTTGTGTATACTATGAAAAAGAGGCTCACAAGGACTAAATGAGCACAAGGAGGAAATGTTATTTAAACAAGCATTAACACTTGCTTAATTTGGACATAATTAAAAGTTTCTGAGATTACACCGTTCTTTCCATGTTTGGACAAAGTTATTAATATCCATGATGCTTCATCTGTCCACCGCCACGTAATGAGACGTCCGTTCTTGTTTGATCCAAGAATGCCAGATATCAGTAAAGGTCTCCAGATAGTCAAAGGATTACAGCTTTGGACATTCTCCCCAAGCCAACTTATTTGCATGTAAGATCTAAAAGGTTTTCAGCCAAGGAGTTTTTGTTCCTCCAGAAAATCATAGAAAGAATTATTTTATTCTTAAAGGACACTCAGTTTTTTGCTTTAATTTAAGCATATCGTAATCTGAATTGCCAATAAATGGCACTTTTTATGAGTTATTGTATCTCTTTTACCATCTAATAATCATCTCCTTTTGCGGTCCATAATATTATTTTATTTTAATATAAATATATACAGTCTTATTATCTTGCTTTGTAAGCTTTAAGTGCCCTGTTCACACAGCATCCAACGGATGGAAACGAGGATGTAAAAACAGAGGAAAACACTTGCCATCTTAACGCGATGCATTCCATTTCTTACTCAACTGCGTCCGTTTTTCAAATACTCTCATCGTCCAGCATCCGTCTACTGAGTTTCATCCACTCAAAAGTTTTGAGCGGGCACAAAACTTTTTGAGGCGGAAATGTATCGCAACATGTCCGTATAACCATCCGCTACGCATACGGAACATCCGTTATATCGTCCGTCGTCATCCATTAACGCATCCACTATTATCCAGCTAGGCATCCGCTGCACATCCGCACACTCGCATCCGCTCCAGCGGAAAACGGACACAGAAGCGAATGGGACGTGGAACCGGAACACGTAGCATTAGTAGCACGGACGTAGAAAGGATTGGAAAGCGGATGGCAGGCTGCTCGCATACAAAGCCTTAATCGAAAAAACGCTTCGTATAGGGGACGTATCTCGGATATTTAGGATTTCTGCAAGGAGTCTAGAGATGCAAAGGACACAGAGCGGGAAAACCTTATTTTCTATAAAAAGGGGAAGAAATCACCCTGGATCTCACTTTCCAGCCAACAGCCCTGCGGTTGCAGAACCTCTGCAGCCTTCACCGCTTTGCTCTTCACAGACAGTTCCAGTCATCTCAGCATGGATCATCACATCACTCTTTTGGTAGCCACCATCGTATCTACAACAGTGCGAAGACATCTACAGCCTCTTTCATTTGTTCTTACGCGAAGAAAAGGAGGCGGGCAAGAGTGTCTGGGTCCCGGAAGATGATCGCGAGAAGAGCAGAGACGGCTGAATTTACAAGCTGATGGTAGAGCTGAGGGAACGAAGACACTACGTGCATTCACAGAATTTCAATAGCAGCGAATCTTTCTGCCCAGACGCAACTTGATGGAGTCCTAATAAGATAGTAGCACGTAGGACTCTTGCAAGTAATAGATGGTGGTAAGGGCGCGCATGACGTGAGGCCACGCCAAGTAGTGCAAGCTATAGAACCGTAAGCGGGCAAGACAACAACTTTCGGCCCAGCCTGAGAGCCTCTGGGGTAAGGTGGCATCTTATCCTCGTTCGTCTCTCTATCCTGCTCTAGAGGCAAAGTCCGGAGACTACCATCACTTGGATAAACCTGATCTGCCATCTACCCTCGCCATCTCGCCTTCCCGTGTTGTTCACTGTCCTCAGCGCAAGCATCTCGACCACACCACAAAATAGTACCAACCCAAACGACCAACTGCTTATCATACTGGCATTTTTCATTTTTATTGAACATTGTGTTCCTTGAGTTAATGTGTATACTACATTATTACGCAGATCGTTGGTGGCGAGGTGTACTTCACTCCTTATTTCTAATTTCTGCAGTAGATAAACACTACTAGTGAGAGAGAGAAGTGAACTGTTAAGCTTCGGCTGCTCTCTCTGCGAAGTTTTGGTTACCAACACTCCATGATGGCAGTATAGCAAGCTGGCGATCAATGCAGATCTTAAACGCTCTCGCACAAAAGAGAAAAACAGAGCAGTCGTGTGTGCTCTTATCAGATAAATGAATGGCTTGTGAGAAGAACTTATAACACCTCACCAATCGCCCACTTTTGGACTATCCTGGAGTTACTGATGATGGCACGACTAGGAGAGACAGTGCGCAGCAAGCGGTGTGCTTGATCAATTTGAAACCAAAAAATCAGGAGATACATCATAGGAATACTTATCAGGATCACAAACTAAACAGGAGACTTCTTAAAAATCAAAGCTCCTTCCATTCTCATTTGCTATCGGTGTCCAGTACTAGGTTTATACGGATCGCCAAGTGATCTCTGGCTCTGATGCTACTTAAGGTGTCATTCAATCCATCTCGATTATAAGCCTTCCTGACGTTAAATGCAGGTTGAGGAGGCCCGGAGCGTACTCGGTGTCCAATGTAGTGGGCGCACGAGGTAGAATATACGCACAAAGATTTAAAACTGTCTCCAGTCAAGAAGCTGCACTCATCAAATGCAGCCACGAGGAGACATAGGTTGAGAGC
Source organism: Laticauda laticaudata (assembly GCA_004320025.1). NCBI lineage: Eukaryota > Metazoa > Chordata > Lepidosauria > Squamata > Elapidae > Laticauda > Laticauda laticaudata. The sequence continues at coordinate 7,485 of BHFT01081378.1, forward strand.
CGTATAAAGATCAAACCACCCTTCATATTGTGGTATTTCCACTCACTATATATTTCTGCTCACGACTTTGAGGTCAATCGCTTCAGAGTGCCTCCCAACATTTGCCACCATAAGGCAGGCCGTGACATCTTAATGAGACACTTGGGAAGGATAGGTATTTGGTCAGAGCCGCCTCAACTCGCTCAGTTTCTCCAATTCAGTATAAAGAGGAGTGAAGAGATATGGACTCGCCTGCTTTTCCACTCCAGCTTTCGAGGACTATCACTTATCACTTGGCCTTTCTCCAACGCTCTCTTCGATGGAGGTGTCGCCACTGTCGGCAAGCTCACAACTGCAAAAGGATAAGCTCTTACACACCCCACTTGTCATAGGTATAAGGATTCGAGCGACTCTTTCATAGGCAAAGCACTCATCTGCGTCGTAAGTCCATGTGAAGGGCATAAGCGTTGTGAGGTAGTTGTCTACATGAATTAGTTTCTGCTATGGGTTATAGCCCGGCCATTCCGGCTCGATTCGTGCCGTCAAAGCTATGGGAAGATTTAACCCCTTATCTTGTTGCTCCTATGTCGATCCACGCGCGATGCTCATTGCGCAATATAAGACCATATCCTTGGGCCGACATGTAAGACTCTTGCGCCATGTGCGAAAGTGGACTAGCATCGGCCAGAGGAATAGGGCTTCTATGGTGCCACTGCACCGCTATAATAGTTCCTTGCAAGCGTTCATCTCTGCATCTACACTCTAATTTAGCTTTGCAACTACTGTATGATCACAGCCCGACTTCTCTATACACAGTCTTTTGGAAGAACAGGACCTGGCGTCGGGGACTTTCAAAGAGCAAGTGGTGGACACAATTAAGGGGATCAAATCTTTATTGGTCCTATGCCCTGGAGATGAATGGTAAGCCAAGGGCCGTCTCTCTCTGGTAGCATTAAGCCGTGGATTCTGCCATATAGAGTAGACTGTTAGAAGGAGCAGGAGGTCTTCATACTGCTTGAGACGAATAGAGGACATAGGCGCATCAAAAGGAGGAAGGGTCTCCATAGTGACCCGTGGTAATGCCTTTCTCATGGCTATTACTCGAGATGATGGAACCTTGGATATATCACGCCAAAATGAACAACACCGCACAGCAATGGGCCTCCTGAATACGGATACTTTGCCTGTACTTTTCACCTCACGCGCTGCCGACTGGATACAGTCTCATATATGTTAGTGCTGCAGCATTACATTGCTTCTCGTCGTGTGTCTAATCTGGACTCTTTGCGTCATTCCGTTTAAGGATTTGCCTTCCTATAAATTCTTTTATACTCTCTTGGTTTCCGGCATCGAGTCTGTAACTGCCAATAGGAGGCCAGTGCCTTACGCATGACTGGTAAAGCCTACAACATATGGACTCATACCAAAATCAGGCAACGCTGCGACAGTCAGTGAGCCGACTGCAAGTGGCTCGAGCATAGCTTCAGCACTGCTAAAAATCATTGAGTCGAAGTCCACCAGACTTATCTACGAGAAAACCTGTGGATGACCAGTAGAGCAATGTCTTACTGAACCTCATTCGTATTTTTAGAGGAAAACCCGTCCCCTACTTCCCAATGAAAAGTATAATTATAAACACTCAGAAAAGCAGTACATTTAGTAGATAGTGTTGGTGGTGGTTGATGGTGGTGTGGACCATCACGATTGAAATAGTTGTAAAATCTACCTTGTATCCAATAAATGCTCCTAGGATAATGTTCAAGCTCTTGGTAAGAAGACCACATTTCTCGTTCCCTCTCCCTTCTGATGTAGTTCAACCCTAGAGTAAAGGGCGCTAACGTCAGGATAGGCAAATAAAAAGTTGGCTACCAATGTGATAGGTTGGCTAGCAGCAGCCAAGCAGTACAGCATCCACCCTCAACCTATTTCAATGTCGACTTTTGCTAATTCACTGAGTGAGTACATCGCGTAAGTTTAGAGCTTCGGTTTCCGTGATCCTGCCCAGACAAGACGTACCAGTCACCCTGTATCTACAAGCCTCCAAGTTCTACCCCCGACTCGTATAGGTCTGATATTCGCTTTCTCACCCGATAGCTCACACTGAAACCTGCTAGTACTAGTCTCTCCGTTTGCCTTCCCATAACCTCTGCAGATATGCACGCTCGTACAATAGGACGATAAAGATTCGAAGGGCGCGCAGATAACCCGAGATGGACCATTCCTGGTCTACAATGCTCAAGCTAAAAGGACTTCATTATAAATTTCTCCGATCTCCGGCACTATAAGAGTGAGTCCAGTGGGCAAACACTACTTGCTGACTTCCCAATAACCTTTCTGCCTTCACTCCTCACATAAAGCCAGAAAAGTGCACTTCGGCTATTAGAGCTAATCATAGGTCAAACCTATTTTATGTTTCCACCCTAGGGTTATACTTCCGATAGCCCACTGCCACTCCGCAGGCACTCTATCCACCTCCCTTCTCTGTTCATCTCTAGTGATGGCAATGATGCACCGAGCAAGGAGGTGGTAAAATTCTCCTCGCTCGTCTACAACATCACCTCGCACGGGAACGATGCTCAAGATACACGTTCTAGCCGGAAAATCCCCTACACCATAAAGTCATCGTGGAACGTAGAGGGCTCAGAAAAACACATTTCTCGCTTAAGGCTTATACATCTCCTCTCAGAGTCTTGTGGGAGTGAGTGAGAGAAGAGAGGAATGAAGGTAATGTGTATGACTTATTATGAAAAACAAGCAAGACATATATACTTATTATTAACAAGCCTAAATGACGGATATGAGCAACTTGTACAAAGCAAAATGACCCAAGTTAAAGGTTCCCAAGCAAAGGATAAAAGTCCATACAAGTGATTAAGCAAGACACAGCTCTCTTGGCCTCTCGTGACGCACTTGCTTGCTTCCTAACACAGTTCTACTTCTATCCAGTGGTCTGCACACTAAATAACTAAGTCCCAGCATTGTACGTGAGAGACGAGAGTGCCAGGTCGCATAGTGTCTGTGAGGCAAGCTGGAGTCAGGCTGTCTCTCTGGTGGATGTATGTTGTGGGATTCTGAATTCTGTCACTTTTTTCAGTTGTTGTGATTATAGACCACTTGCATGAAGCACGCTTCTCAATAAAAGATATTGCTTACACATAACACAGGTGAATTTTATCCGATGTTATTACACTGTGAGCATCTCGTGAGTCTAAGTAAATAGGAATGCAGTCATTCGTACTTATGGATGAAAATCTGAAATGTGGTCTTAGTATCTATATGTAATATTTATTCATTTAAGTTATTGATTATTTGAGCTGCCCTCGCGACATTATAAGTTTTCCTGTGCGGACAAGCTGATACCAGCATAGCAGGTGAAAGAGTACATTAAGATAACCTCAACTTAAAGAAAATTATTGTCTCAATGCCCATTAATGAAAATTCCATAAAAGAAATGACTTGTTAATTAATCGATAATGTGACCGTCGTCGAGCAAACCTTTACCGTCCTCCTTTTTAGGAAAATAGTTGCGTTCATAAAGGAAAGTGTCAAGATTGAAAGAGAGAGAGATAGTGGACGGTGAGCCCCGAGTGTGCGATGTGAGTACAAGTTAGGGCAACAGCTGATGGTCAGTGACTCTCGTCCCCATGAAATTCGTCTCATAATACTGTTGAATATGTGTCTGTCAGCTCACCAGTGGCCCATTGTTAGAGGTGAACAGTAAATCGACATATCATAGATACACCGTTGCAAAGTGTTAAACAGAAACAAATATTAAACTTGCTCCAGAAGCTAAGACTAAGAGGCAGATTTTTTTGCTCTGGTGCTCCTACCTATTGGGATTCCTACGTCCTCAATATCCAGCTCAGTAGCGGATAGTTGTTTTTATTTTTAGCGTCTTTGAATGTTGTCAATTATGGCCTTCCTCTTTCCGAAAAGACAGATTTGAGCACAAAAGATGGCGAGACTTGTCCGTGCTAAGCGACACCAGGTTCAAGGTATAGGGATTAGTAGAACATGATGAACCTTGGGCACTGGGAATCGTGTGGGTCTGAGTGTTTCTGAGCTAACTCATCATTGGCTCCAGGCTGTGAATGAAGTATGCTACCTTACCGCATAGGACAGCTCTGCTACTTCTCCTCAAGTAAAGAACCATATGAGATAGCGTTCGTCAGGTGGAGGTCTCTTTAAGATGAGCAGAAAAAGCAAGGTGCCTGACATTAAGAAAAAAGGCTCTTAGTGACATGAGCGCCTCTTTGAGGGTGGAATAGGCGACGCGAATGAGCTGATACGTAACCGTTGAAGAGATGGCGGACCAGAGACGCGAGGATAGATACAAGTTGTTCCACTCCTTGGATGTTGAGTCTGACTCTTTCATAAGACAGTGCACACGCAAACCTCTTTGCTAGAAACAAGATAGCGCTTGGATCTAACAACGTGAAAGGGAAACGGATCCGGTGCGAGAGGATGTAGTCCTAGTGATGATGGCAAGGACAGCATAGCTCGTCAATCGAGGATGCCTGGCTATGTAGGATTGGAAGCCGTGATTGAGTCTAGATGCGCAGGAGGCGTTCGCGGCGTGGTGGTAGGGTCACTCTGACGGAGCGGTGGATGTGGCTCGCGCTAGCTACGGACAGGAACGGATGCCTCGCACACAAGGAAGCGAGTGCTCGCCTAGTGGTGCGTGTGTATTACATGCTCGAATGTAGGTGTTCACGCGCTGAAGTGCTCCCTAACGGGATGCAGCACTACGACGCTGGTGGATGGCAAAAGTTCGCTTCACCATCCTGGCGCCCGGTGTGCCGGTGGGAGGAGCTCGTCACTTCTGCCTCGCCGTCATTCGCTCGTATAGTAAAAGAAGGAGTGTCAGCGTGACAGCAAGCGAGAGTCTGGACCATTTCAGTAGAGGACCTGCTGTGCCTTGACGAGCGTCCAGCCATCAACCATTGGGTGAAGAAAGAGGAAGCACATTGTGCCACTTTCGCTGCCCCTTCCCTCCTCAGCAAAGCAAGTGACTCAGGGGCCTCACCCTTACGCGCCGCGCTCCGCCTCGAACGTGCTTGTGCTAGCTGGTGGGGTTCTAGCTCTGCGGTGCTGCCTTCTTCTGGTGGGGCTGGGTTCTTGCTGTTCCCTGTTGCTTCCGTGGGTGTGCTGTACTGCCTGGTGTCCTCTACTAGTGCATGTGCTTGTGCTGGTAAATTTTAACTCTTGCGTGGCTGCTTATCTGCTGCTAGGTCGCATAGCTCAGCGATGGGCTGAGTCCCTGCTGGCTTGCTTCTCGTTGGTCCTGTCTGGTGCTGACCTGTCGATGGTGAGATCCTGGCCTGTCGTTCGCTGCTGCTGGTCTCGTGCTTGGAGGTACTGTAACAGTCTGGCTGTGCTGGCTGAATGCGGCGTGGTGCTCGCTCCGTGTCTCTCTCCTGCTTTTGTCTGCTTACTGTTGGTTGTTTGGCTCGTGGATCGCTTGCCTAGGTCGGTGTTGCTCGGCAACAGACCCAGTCGAACCTCAGTTCCCGCTCGCTTGCAATGAGGAGCCCATCGACATGGCCCCCTCGGCTCCCTATCCCAGACGGTACAGGGCGATTGCAGTGAGCACTGGTGAACACAGGGAGGCCGGTCGAGCCATACTTTTCTCTAGTTGAAGAGGAAGATGCAAATGACGTGATTTTGTATTCAGATTTGGTGCTCGCAATAGTGTGTCTGGTGATGCGCACGCATCCGGAGAGAAGGTGACTCTCCCTCTCGAAACGTGCGTAGGTCACCAGGAGGGTTCCATGGCTCCTTCCTGCCGCATTTCTGACTACCTCAGACCAGGAAAAGCAGCCGTTGATTGCCTGGGTAGAGATGGATAGGCTGACGCAGCCTTGGATACAGTTCGAGAGGTCCCTCCTGGATGGTCGGGCACCAGCCACAAGCACAACCCAATACAGGAAGCATGCAACCTCAAGAAATCTGGCCAGGCCACGGTCAAGGGCCACGACCGGGGGAGACCTACGTGATGGCCAAGTGCATCTTCTTGGAGGTGAGGTCCGCCACCCGAAGGAGCAGCCCCTCATAAACCCTCCTCTCTCAGGCAGCCCGCAGAGAGCCCAGTTCTTCTGGCAAAAGAGTCAGCTCCGTTGTTGTCCAGGCAGGTATATCTGGGAGGTTTCCCACAACGGAAAACCCAAACAGCTGCACTCCCCGGGCGGCACCCCCTGACACATTTTTGGCAAGCAAGGAGAAGGGCACTTCCACCAGCAGACAACCCCACATCCACCCCTAGCTCCACCTCCTACAGAAAAGCAGGCAGAGAGCCAGACCGGAGAAGGCAGAGCCACACTGTCCTGCTGGATCAGGACACCATCGAGAAAAGCAAGCATGAGATCTCCTTCTCTCAGCTGGTCACACACCCAACATACCATCCTCAAACCACAAGCCCTTCCTCCACCTCGTAAACTCAGACCCTCATGGACTGTCCGAATCTGAGTACCAGGAGATAAAGGAGAGGATCACAGGTTTTCTGCAAAATCCTCTCCAGGCCCAGCTTGAACACTGGCTCGAACTCAGTCCAGGTCTGCCTCCTCCACCCAGGGGATGTCACAGCCCTTCCAAGGCTTTCCACAGGCCCTCAGCCTACCAAGGGCTATGGCTTACCAGGAGTTCCAGCAAGCAAGAGGGCCAGCCCTTCCCGTCCAGGCACAGGTTCATCGTAACACCACGGTGCCACCGATGCTGACGCCACAGATTGCCACCCATGCCACAGATGCACCCACGCCACAGATGCACCACGCCTCACCTCGCTCACCTGCAGACCGACGAGCCCCACTTACACTCCTTCCTTTCCTCCCACTCACAGCCAAGCCTGCCTCAGAACAATCTGTCATCGGTCTTGGGAACTGACCCCATGTTCCTGGAGGAAGGGGCTCTTCGAAGTATCACTTGACTGAGCCAGCTGGTCTGGAGCTTCTCCACACACCATCCCTGTTGGTCCTCTTGGGGCCAGGCACCCCATTGGCGCCTCACGGACCAGCACTCCAGCAGCAGCCACCTCCACAGGCACCTGGACCCTTCACGCCCTGAGGATGATGGGCATTGCCTCAGAGTGACTGAGAAGAGTGCCAGAGACTGGGTTTGCTACCTGGTTGACTTTATCTTTGCTTGGGACACTTTACTTGGGTCATCTTTGCTTTTACAGTTTGTTATTAATAAAGATTATCTTTGCTTCACATTTGCTTCAGTTCTTTTAGTCAATAAATCTTGGTGGAAACTTTTAGAAATGGTTTAAGCCTTTGCATGCTTGTGGGATGGGTAAGTTGATAGCCAGTGGATGGGCCAGGGATACCTGTGGATGGGTAAATAGCTGTGGGGGATGGGCAGGATACCTGTGGTATGGGTAATAGTTATAGGATGGTTTTGGATTAGCAGTGGGATGGCAGGATACCTGGTGGGGATGGGTAATAGTTGTGGGGATGAGCAAGGATACCTCTGGGAATGGGATAATAGCTGTGGGACTGGGTAAGCGAATAGCAGTGGATGGCAGGGGATACCTGTGGGAATGTAATAGCTGTTGGGATAGAATAAACCTCCAATGCAAGCATAGTGGGACTGTATGGTCCACCCGTCCCGCAGGTGCCACGTATGGCCTTATTCATCAATAACAACTGTAATCATTCATCCACACATTTCAACATTAAACACAACTTTTATTAAATGCCCTGTTCATTGTAGGACCATCAAACATACCATGGGCCACATCTCATCGTGTTGATGAGGACAGGCGGGAGCATCCATTAAGCATTCTACCATTCCTGTTCACTCGTCAGCTGGGAGTTGCACCAGTGTTTCAGCGAGGCTTGCGCTGCTTCTTCCCTTACACGTGAAGCTAATCTGTGGAGCCTTGCAACATCCCACATGTATCTTCAGGTTTCGCCCTTGCCTCCATTCACCAGGCTCCATGTCACCCATTGCCTTGTTTGGGGTCCACGAGCCTGTTTTCTGCAGACTGGGTAGCGGGTGCACATGAGATTGTGAGGATTGTTGCAGGCAAGCTTCCACGATGTTCTCACAGTCTCTGGGCAATGCTGCCATTGGTGGTTGAGAAGTACCTGGAACTGTGGCCAGGATCCAAAGGCGATATCTTCCACCACCCGCCTTGCCCTGGACAGCCTGGGTAGTTGAAGATCCTCTCTTCACGGGTGAGTCATCTGGAAGTTGTAGGGCTTCATGAGGTAGTTCTGAGGGAGGAAGAGCGTCATTCCCCACGATGAAGTTAGGGCCACATTCTTGTGTGTCGTTGAGGGCAAGGTCTGGATGAAAATGAGGAAGCCCATGATGACGGGTTGCGGTTCCAGCCCCTCTTGAGGTGACTGGCGTTGTATAACCTGGGTGCAGTCCTGAAATGAGCCGTTGCTGAAGCATCGATGTACATGAACTTGTAGTCAGCATCGACCTGGCGAAGAGGGGATGCTGAAGAAGCCCCTGTAGTCTTGTGATAAGTGGACCCTGACTTGGCTGTGGAGCTTTTGCAGGCCACTGCTTGCCACTATGCTCCAATGGTGTGTGGGAAGTTCCACTTCTGATACCACGCTCTGCAACTTTCTTCAGCCTTCTTCAGTGGAGTGGCACTGGGGAGGCTCCTTCCAGGTATTCTTCGATGATGGCCTTGCACCACTTTCTCTGACCCAAATGCTGATGGTGTGGTGTGGCCCTTTCCAGGCCGGTACTCATGTTCTGTACGTCGGTCCCGGAGGCCAGGTGGCAACAGAGTCAGTGCCACCTTCAGCCCCAGGGTTCAGGCTTGGGCCGGAAGTTGTTTTTGTTGCTTGGTTCAACCTGGGTCTCAGCTGCTCCAACAACTTCGTCAACATGGCTGGCGCGGCGTCCTCATTGAAATTCTGGAATGCCCGATGTCTTCGACCTTCACTCTACCATCAGCTTGTATACGTCCGACTCCTGCTCTTCTCGCGATCCATCTTTCGGACCCGACCACTTCTTGGCGCCTCCTTTTCTTCTGCGCTTAGAAACAAATGAAAGCCTTAGTGGCTTCGCCACTGTGTTAGAACGATTGGTGGCTACCAAAAGGAGTGTAGTGATGATCCATGGTGGACAGATGACTGGATGCTGTGGAAGAGCAAGAGCCGGTGAAGGCTGCGAGGTCTGCACCGCAGGGCTGTGACTGAAAGTGAGATTCCAAAGGTATGAATTTCTTCCCCTTTTGTATTAGGAAAGTATTAAGGTTTTTTCGCTCTGTGTCCTTTTGATCCTCGTAGGACACCTGCAGAAATCCTAAATATCGAGATACGTCCCCTATACGAACGTTTCTTTTCCGTTTTAATGCTTTCGTATGCGAGCTGCATCCGCTTTCATCTTGTCTACGTCCGTGCTACTAATGCTACGTGTCCGTTCCACGGTCCATTTCGCTTCCTGTGTCCGATTTTCCGCTGGAGCGATGCGAGTGTTGCGATGTGCAGCGAGATTGCCTAGCTGATTATAGTGGATGCGTAATGGAATTGACGAACGGGGACCGTTATAACGGATGTTCCCCTGCTTAGCGGGATTGTTAAGGACATGTTGGATACATTTTCCGCTCAAAAAGTTTTTGTTGCAGCTTCAAAACTGTTTGAGTGGATAAATCTCTCAGTAGACGGATGCTGGACGGATAGAGAGTATGAAAAACGGACGCAGTGAGTACAGAATGGATGCATCGCGTTAAGATGGCAAGTGTTTCCCTCTGTTTTACATCCTCTTTCCATCCGTTGATGCTGTGTGACAGGGGCATTAACAGCTTTACAAAGCAAAGAAAATAAGATGTATTATTTATATTAAAATAAAAATATATTATGGACAGCAAAAAGGAGATGATTATTAGATGGTAACAAAGAGATACATAAAACTCATAAAAAGCTGCCATTTATTTGCAATTCAGATACGATATGCTTAATTAAGGAAAAGAAACTGAAGTGTCTTTAAGAATAAAATAATTCTTTCCTATGATTTCTGGAGGAACAAAAAACTCCTTGGCTGAAAACCTTTAGATCTTACCATGCAAATAAGTTGGCTTGGGGATGAATGTCCAAAGCTGTTAATCCTTTGACTATCTGGAGGACCTTTACTGATTCTGGCATTCTTGGATCAAAGAAACGGACGTCTCCATTTACGCTGCAGACAGATGAAGCAATGGACTATTAATAACTTGTCCAAACATGGAAAAGAGACGGTGTATCTCAGAAACTTTTAATTAGTGTCAAATTAAGCAAGTTAATGCTTAGTTTAATAACATTTCTCCTTTGCCTCATTTATCCTTGTGAGCCTCTTTTTCAGTAAGTATCCACAAAACTCGAGATAGTATAGAAATCACGCTGAACATATTTTATTCAGCTCATTTATATATAAGGTAATAATGCATATGGCATGGGTCATTTAATTTTTTATTTTTCCAACCATGTGTAATGATCCTGAGAAACAGGAGGAAGATTCTCAGCCTAGACAACTACCATGGCAAAGGTATTTCAGTCCACAGAAACAAAAGGGGTGTAGGAAGTGTCTCAGAAGGTACCCTCACTAGTTTTCCAGAGACTAAAAATAAAGAAGGGAAAAGATTTGCAGGACTTATCAATGTAACCTTACAATAGGTATAGAGCTAATAATCTTGGTTATGCTTCTTACCTGGACTACAGATAGTCCTTGACTTATGACCTACCTGAAAAGGGGACTTATGACCCGGATTCAAAGTTCCAATGGTCAGCCCATGGTCAGATGTTTGCACTCTGGATGCACTGATGGCTGTTTGCAGTGTTCCATGGTCATTTGACTGTGTCTTATGATGGTTTTGCTGAAAACTGACAGTTACTTCTGTTTTTTGGGAAAACAGCACCATAGCAAACGCTGGGTTTGTTTAACAACAAATGCACATCACAGACTGGCAGCAGTAACTTAAGTCATGTTTGTGACATTTTTTTAGAATGAATGATTTTGAAAGTGGAGGAAGTGTCATTCAGCTGATATAATAATTACCAAGAAATTCAAATTAAGATTGTTGGAATATTGAAAATTGACCTCAGCCTCTCTTGTACTTATATTAAGAGAAATGATCACAAACAGCTGGAAAAAAGAAATCACAATAATGACATCAATAAGTCTAGTCAAAGACTTGAATGTCAGTGCAATCATTTAAATGCCAATATTGAAAAGTAGCAGGCAGTAATGGGAAATCTTTAGCTGCTTTTACAGCTGCTTTTCTTCAGACACATCAAGAACTCAGACATTAGGGCAACAGTAGATGCTGCCAAGGACCTTTAGATTTGAGAGGGTCTATCCTGGAGGCCCTTGGAATGTTACCTGTTCTGGTCCTGCCATTAGAGAGTTCTCAAGGGATGATTCGTCAAACCTGGCAACTTTGAAATGTGTGGCCTTCAGCTGTCTGGAGAATTTGGGGAGTTGGAAGCCCACACATCTTTAAGTTGCCAAGTTTGAAAGACTGTGTTCCAGCAGAAGGCAAATAAAGGTATGATAGACTACTGCCATTTAACAAACCTAGGAACACCTGGGGGGGTGTGTGATGGCGGGTTAGGAAGAGAAAGGAACAGAAAAGAAGAGGGAAAAGAAGACAATTATAATATGTGAAGCAGAAAAAAAGAGAGATGCTGTTAGCCCCTGTTGGAAATCAAACATTCTAAATTAAGTACAAAGATTGTTTTTCATACAAGGAGAAACAATGTAATTCCTATATTTTAAAGTTTCCGATACCAAACCACTGTTAAAACAAAACTTTAATTGTATGTGATCCACTGTTCCTGCAGCTGTAAAAATTAAGAAAACTGCCAATAATTTTGCCAACAGCAATGGCATGAAACATGCAGAGCTCATTACAGGGTCAGCCTTCAGTTTTTAGACTCTATGACCTTGGGTAAGTTTAGCAATAATATCTGTAGTGCCCTTATTGCAAATAAAGGTAAAAATAATTTGATTTTTAAAAATACTATAGCATCCTCTTCATGTGGTTCAGAAATGAATGAATACTGATTTTAACTCTTCCTCTCCCCTTTTATGGAACTAGATTAATCATGCAATAAATAAAATTTAAAAAATCTAATTTTATATATATATAAGTGGTTTTGGTTAGGATATATATATATCGCTACTACAGCATAATGTAATATAAATGACACTGTAGATGAATACCTCCTAATTACTAAGCCATTTTGGAATAACCCTATCCACATAACAAAGAAACATGCTCAAGAAAGTTTTTAGCAAATCATACAGCAAAATATGACCAGATATCACAGCAACATAAGTAAACACGCAAGAAGGCATACTCGCATAGAGCACTAGGGTGCAAAGTCTCACAAAGATGAAGATTCTGCCGAACCACCGTTGGCTACAAACTTTAAAAAAAAAGCGAAGCACAACTACAAGGAGGGACAACGATCGAGGATAAATAACCCATTCGTAGCACAGGAAACCTCGACACAGCACACCTGAGCTATGTTAAACTTAGAGTAAACACCACCCAGGAGGCTAAATTGAAAAGGGAAACAAAAACACAAAATTGACCCCAGGCAGATTTAAAAAAGGTGGAACCGACAAAGGATTCATTAAAAAAAAACACCACATTACACCAGCCCAGGAATTTAATCCCAAACAACACAAAAAGAAGCTCGCAAAGCCCATTCAACAAGCCCTTACCCAGGCTGTTAAAACACACAGAGGGCTTATGGAAAAAAGATCACTACAAAAAATATGATCCATTGGTAGATTATCAGTACAAGAATTCCTAGGAATTATCTTCACAATCAATTTATACTCACACGGGATAAAGACGCCGAACATACCTATGATCCTCTATATGTGCCTTACCCGTGAAAATCTATGAATATATATGATATGTATGTATTGTGTAATATATAATATATATATAATATATTGGTGTGTTGTGATCTCTGGTTATTACTCGTTCCTCCGCGTAGTAATTGGATAGTATCTAGGCAACGTTTCTGATGATAGTCTCATTTCATCATCTTCATGGCTTGTTCTTCTCAGCTTCTTGTTGGTCTTCTCTCAGAGTAAATTGTGGAGCTTTGCAGCTGCTTCTTCCTTTTAGCTGGCTAGTGGGGGTGTGATTGATTGGTGTGGGGGTTTGGCTGTGTTCTGATTGGTTAGGGGGGTGGGCTGTGTTCTGTATTGGCTGGGGTGTGTTTTCTGCTTAGTGGGGGCCTGTGCTGTGCTCCAGGTTAGTCTTAGTTTGCGCTGGGAGGATTTGAGCTGGTGAGCTGTGATCCTTGTTTGTTTGGCTTCGTGGTCGTGCAACATTCTTTCATGGTGGGTGGTCAGTTGGCTTCTTGTATGGTGTCAGAGGCGCTTTGAAAGTGGGTAGTTGGTGCAGTCTGCAGTATGGCTTCTGGTTCGGGTCGTGTCTCCTCTTCTGTGTGGGTGTGAAGTCTTTTTTCTGCGTGGGAAGTGTGGTGGTAGCATCTTTTGTGGCACGTTGTGGGTGTGGGTCTGGTGTCATTCTTCATGTTTAGGTACTCTGTTTATTATGAGGGCAGCGTTTCCAAATGGTTGGTACGGCCGGGAGATGATACGCGAGATGACTACCTCCGCGCTACGCAACATTTAGGAAACCTGCCTCATTAATAAATCGAGTACCTAACAATGAAGAATGACACAGACCCACACCCACAAAGTGCCACAGCAAGATGCTCCAACCACACATTCAGCAGAAAAAAGACTCACATTCCCACACAGAAGAGGAGACACGAACCAACGAGAACCAGAAGCCAATATGCAGCATGCCAAGCTTGCACCCACTACCCAGCTTCAACAAGCCTCCTGACCCATACAAGAAGCAAACTGACACCCACACCATGAAAATGTGGCACGAACCACGAACGACGAAGCCAAACAACAAGATCACAGCTCACCAGCATACAACTATCCCACAAGCAAACTTATAGACTAACCACTGAGACATCAGCAGTGTTCTATTATCGAACACACCCCTCAGGCACCACATAAGAACACAGCCAAACCCCCCTATCCAAATCAGAACAACTTTAGCCCAAACCACCCAATCACTATATACAATCAAGTCACTAATATATATATTATATAATATTATTACTCATATTCACGTATTATATTTATATATATATTATATATATATATGTTTTTCAAGCTTTCGCCGGGTCACTTACAAATGTGTGCTGTTTAGGCTTCCTTCGGGTATTATCCCCACGTCATTGTAGTTCTGTTAAATTTAAGTTTTGTAGCAAACGTTTCCAGCACGAATTCCCATGGGCTCAAGGCCTATTTACCTCACAGAGAGGAACGCCTCACTGTGGCATCTTCACGCGAATTAGCTTTGTGGTCTGAGGGGAGATCTGCACATCACGCAGGATAATGGAAACAGCAGAAGCCTGAGGCATCTGGAGAACAGGATGAAGATGGGAGGTTCATAGTATGAAAAGTTGCTACATCATCACTTAAGAGCAAACTGACGTTCCTATTTTAGCAATTACTATTTCCAAATGACCCTTAGTGGGACAGTGACTACCGAAAGGAAAGGCTAAACACGAGCACAAGGTAAATATAATCATATCACGGAATTACTCAGGAGATTCTACCTCACACCAATTACAATTATAAAGAAGCATAGCCACCATTAAGCTGAAAGACACAAGCCTGAGATGAAACGAAATTGAGATTTTCGTTTCGAACACCGACGAAAATCGACCCCATTCAAAAAACAAAATTATTAAATAAATATTACTAGCGTTATTATATTCACAATTTTATCATTTTTCACGGGATATTTCATCCACAAGACCTACAGCATAATGTCTTGGGTCGGTGAAAAACGGTGAAAACCCTTAATTTTCAAACAGATCCGGCATAAAAAGAATGTAAGATTCGACGTTCCCAGACGTTTCAACGAGGATCTGGGAACTCCTTGCAAACGGCATTCAGGTGGAGATCCTACTCGCCTCATCCTCAGCTAGGGCTCCTCCAGCTTCGGTCTTGGATGGCCGGGCAAGCGAAAACTAGCTCTCTCAGCGTTCGGAAAAAAAATTACTTAAACATTTCACCTCCAATCACAACTGCTATCATCAGGCTTCTGTAATATAGAGAATTCGGGCTGTGAGTCAGGGCTAATTTATATTAGGTAGATTGTGTGTTTGTGTGTGGGTTGCTGTGCTTGTTCACAGCTACCACACCACACACACACGCCACAGAAACTTAAAAAAAACAAATATACTAGTACAATTTATTTAACAAATTTTATTATATATGTGTCATTATGTTTAATTTCAATCTATCACTTAACTCGGGAGGGTGTATTGTTTATATCTATGTGTGTGTGTGTGTGATAATATCCAACAGGTATCTACACAGAGGGAAGTGGCTGGCGGCTTGAAAAGTTTGGTAAAATGCAAGGTTTCCAGCAGAAGATTTCACCCAATCGTACCACATCATTCTGACGGGCTTTCTGGTAGGGATTTGGTAACAACAATTGCTACAGGGCTCCTGGTTCAAATTCCGGGAACAGGACTGATCAACATTCTGATTGGGCCTAGGGAGCACTGGGTTCTGTGTTCATGAACTTGGTGTACTGATGCACGGAGTTTGAGTGATTGCAATTGGATTGTTTCTGGGTTTCTTCCCTGTCTGTTTGTGTGGCTTTGATTGGCTGACACTCTGTTCTATTGGAGAGTTTGGAGGACTTTTGCAAAGTGCAGCCTTGGGCGTATAGTGTGAAAGGAAGGTCATGTTATATTAGCAAGCCTGGTTTCACCTGGGTGCCTGGTGGGGGGTGTTTGACGTTGGAGGGCAATCAGAGGGAGTTTGTTTTGGCTGCTCCCAAGGTGTTTGGTCCTGTTTGTGTTGTGGAAAGATCTTTCTAATTGAAGAGAGTGCAAGGTTTCCAAATGATGCTGGACAGTCTGCTGAAGCATGCTCTTCTAATTTCCATGCATTCATACATGTAAGTACCCACGAAAACTTTAAGAAACCAAATAGATAGATACCGAATACGTTAGATACGAGTAGATCAGATAAGATAGACAGAGTGAGAGATGAGTTATGATATGAGTCACATATCACATTACATGTATTATTATTATATATATAATATATATTATATATATATATATTATAATATATATATATTATATATTTCT
>BHFT01081382.1:0-11072 GCA_004320025.1 Laticauda laticaudata
GGGGGGGGGGGGGGGGGGAAGAGAGATTGAATGGCATGGTAAAGGTGTACCTGGGGTGATATATGAATTATCAGCAATCCAATTGGGCAGACCTTCTGCCTTTAGTAGAGTTTGTGTATAATAATGCTGTTCACAATCGCATGGGTTAACTCCCTTCAAAGTAGTGAGCAGTATGGACTTCATCCCAATGCCTGAGCATCCAAGGGATCCCCCCTTTTCAGTCAACCTGACCAATTGGATGTCAATACTGAAAGCAACTTGAGAGAATGTCAAAAAAGTGTGTGCAAAAGCAGCACAGAGCTAAGAGACAGGCAGACAAGCACTGAGCCACACAAAGGCCATTCCATATGGGTGAGAAGGTCTACCTCTCCACCAAATACCTGAGGTTAAGACCCCCTAGCAAGAAATTGGGGCCAAAGTTTATGGGACCATTCCCCATAGTAAAGGTTATCAACCTAGTCATGGTGCAACTGAAGTTGCCCCGATTACACTCGGTATTCCATAGTCGCCTCTTAAAACCCATGGTCAGATCGATCCTGAGACCGCTACCTCATGAGTCCCTAGACTCCATGATCCCCATTATGAGGTGCAGTGAATCCTCAATTTGAGTTGGCACAGGAAACAACTCCAACATTTAATCAAGTGAAAGGGCTACAACTTATCAAAGACATATTGGGTAAACAGTAGAAACATCCAAGCCGATCACCTTGTGACTAAGATCCATGCAGAAAATCCAATCAAGCCGGAGGGGGGGGGGTTGTTTCACAACTCTAAGTCCTATACCTGCAATAATTTTTATAAGAATAATAAGAAAAAAAGATGCTGATTAAATTTGTGAAAGCTTTTTATGGATATTCCCATTAAGTTAAATGGGCTTCTTGTTGTGATAAAAATCAAGTTTTAAAAATGCAATAGAAAAAGAAAGAAGAAAATAAAGGAAAACAAATCAGAATGCTGAATTCAAGGACAGAATACAGGATGTTACGTTACTTGTTATAAAAATCAATTACTAGCTTGTGAAAGTTTAAGTGTAGCAACTCTTATTATATTATTGGATACAATGAACTGACACAGATTCTGCAAAATGGTGACATACCTAATAAGACCCCATTCTGTTTGTCTAGGCTGGGATGATCCTAATCAGGGGTAGGATTCTACTGGTTTGGACTGGTTCCATAGAACTGGTTGTTATGATACTGTGCAGTTCGGAGAACTGGAAAATCATGCTACTGGCTAACCCCTCCCTTCCCTGCCTGAGCCACTCCACCCACCACTTACCCCATCCTGCCCCACCCAGTCATTCCTCATCTTGCCTGGCATTGCTAACCTGCCTTCGCCTGCCATTGCTGCTTGCCTTCTGCCGTGGCCCTGGTCTCCCTGGGTGAGTGAGCCTGCAAGCAAGCTCCATCAAGTCGACTCCCGGGCTGGCCTAGGCCACTGTGCTGTCCCCCCCCCACTGTCTCTGGGTTTGCCTGACTTGCATGTTTGCCATCTCCCCCCGGCTGGAATTTATTTTAGCCCCAACACAACTTTTCTTTCCCTGCACACAATGGCAAGAAACGTGAAGGAGCCTCAAATCAGGTAGCAGCAGTTTGGGCTTTCCCGACTGCCTTCAACTTACCTTCCTCCTGCAGCTAGTGGCAGAGGGAAAGGTGAGCCAGTCAGGGCAGACTTGTTGCTACTTAGCTCCCCGCCAGCCCGCATCTTGTCAGCTTCTGGGGCTCGCAGGTTGCAGCTGCTGAAGGGGAGTATGGGAGGCAACCAGGAAGCATGAGGCTTACACTGCCTTCATCGCCCCTCTGCCAGCTGCCCCTCCAAGTATTTTAGCTGAGTGCAGGCCACCGCTATGCAAGCTCCATGGGCTGGAAGATCTGCTCTCGTGAGGCTTGACTCGCATAATTCTCACAGCAGCGGTCCGCATTCAGCCAAAGTGCGCAGCCTGGCAGGCAGCAGAGGGAAAGGGAGGCAGGCAAGTGGTGATGCAGGAGGCATAGCATCATGCTTCCTGGTCACCCCCCACCCCTGGCCCTAGCAGGCAAGGCCCAGCAAGCTGTGGAGAATCCAGGCGGGACCCAAGTGGCAATGGGTCAGCCCTGTCTCGCCTTCCTCTCGGCCAAGTCAGGCAAGTAGGATAGGGGGAAACCATAATAAATAAGTGTTAGTAATAATATCAATTAGAACACTGCTGGAAATACTTTCTAGTTGTTATCTTCCCAATGATGCAGTGACCTGCTGAACAGTTTATTTATTAGCTCATCCGGTTTTGCAAAAGCTATACAGATATTTTTATTAGTAACATGGGTGAAGAAGTGTATCAAATTACTAAATTTGTAGATTTATACAAAATTAGATGGATACAGTGAATTCAACAGAATCAAGACAGGTATTGGAGACACTTGGCTTGATAATTTTACTTGCGAAAAAGATTTTAGAATAGCTGATTTCAAAGTGAATGATCAAACTATGTAAATGTGATATAGCTATAAAAAGACAAATAGAAATTTATGCTGCATATACACACACAGAGAGAGATAGATTACACACACACACATATACATACACACACATATACACCCTCTAATCATGGGAAACAGTTTCACTTTATCCTATATCAATCAAATATGACTCCGAATTTTTTGAAGTTTACTTCGGACATTAAACTTGTGTACATTAAACTATTTTAAAAATCCAATTTTGGATAAATACGTTTAGTTAAGTTCCACTAACTTGTAGATAGCTCACAGTAATGGCTTTATTCTAGCAGCTTGCACCCAATGGTGAACTCAGCATTGTATAACTATAATTCAGTGATAAAGCACAATGTTTGTGTGTTATAGTTAAACCTTAGGCATATTTAGTCTTATTTAAATATCAGACAGCAGATATTGTGCCTGTCAGAGTTAATGAAAAGATAAATGGACTTATAAGTCATAGCTTCTTGTATTTGCTTTTTTGATCTTCTAATTTATGAGATAAGTCAAGGTGTTAGTTTTTGTTGTGTGTGATTCCATTTCACTTACTCCACAGAATTACTTTCTTTTCTTCCTGTGGGCAAAGCAAAAGAACCAAGGGGAATAATTTTCTCTTGTTGGAAAATATTATACTGACTATACCCTAGTGAAAAAGATTGTTGTTCCATTTTACAAGCAGACAGGGCACTGAACTTTGCCTGAGGAGAGCCTACTGAATTGAATTAATCAAACAACATTCATATTTTTTTGATTCAAGTCTAATATTTTACAATATAGCTATGAAAGAAATGTATGTGTTTATTTTGCAGGATGGCTGATTTTAATCCATCATAAATTCATGCACTACTCAATTTTATAGCAATAAGTACTGACAATTCAAATCAGTAGTGGAAAGAAATTCAGTCCATAATCAATTTTATTTTCTTCACTTTTTTCTAAAAACATATTTTCCTGTCTCTCCAAAAGGAAAACAATAAGTAAAAATTCTGAAGTGACACAAGCATTGAACATTTCCCAGGATTTTGGAGAAAGCTTGATTAATGGCAAGAGTAAAATGATCAGCTTTGAGAGAGTATTAAAAAACAACAACAGATGAACTGTTTTAGCAAAATTATTGCATTGACTTGAAGCTATTTAATTCTTTAAAAATGACTGAAGTTGAATGTATTTCCCTGATAAAGTCATTTGAACATCCAGATGTTATATTTCTATAAAAAAAAGACTCATAGATTTGATCAGATGTAGAGAGCACAATTATCACAAACAATTTGGAAATTATTATGTTAGCTTTCTGCAAAGTATCTTTGCAGAGATCCTAGTTTATCCCTTTTGAGAATTACTTCCTCAATTTACACTTGGTGAATTAATTTTAGTGGTGGTTGAAGACACGCTACAAACCTGGAAATATGTCTGAATCAAGAAGATTACAGGATTAATTTTTTGTAGAGAAGTAGCACAGTTTATTAAATTATACTTTGTACTGGTTCTTCAAAATATTCACTAATACATACATAGAGAATTAAAGATTCAAACTCATTAAATGCTTTTACCAAGATAAAAATAATATGTGAATGCTCAAAGATTGTCTGATTATTATTACCTAATAACCTCAGTGATATAAATTTAGCATATGATTGGAATGATCTTTACTTAAAACCAAATTGCATGCAATTTACATTTGCTAATAATATAAATTTAGGAATATTACATGGAATGTCAATCGTTCTGTGCGTGATGAGAAAGACTGTGCCTCTGTATAAATAAATACTGAGTCTGCTTAGTATTTATTTGTCAAATTTATATGCTACTCATTTTGCAGTCTGTAGTATGCCATCCATTTTGCTGATGGTTAACAGTTTCAAACCTTTCTTTCCAAGTTCTTCTATTTACAATCCAGATAATCAAATAGAATAAGAGTACAAAAGTTCATACAGCCTGGTGGAGGAACAGGCCCTGCAAAGGTCCTTGATTCCCTCTTACATTGAATTTTTTCCCTCTCCTCTTTTTCTAACAGTTCCAGTCTGATCTGTGCCATGTATTTCCAAAAGCTGCTCTTTCCATTCCTGTATCTTCTTTTGCCTTCTTTTTTCTATGATTCCACCTCTTCATATCTTGGGGCTTCCTGAATATCTGTCCCTCTCTCTACTTTTTCTCTTTCTAACTGAAACTCCCACCTGATCCTTACCAGCTTATTTGCTGTCTTAACAGCCACCCTGCATTGTCTTCAGGGGTGGGATTCTACCAGTTCAGACCAGTTCGGTAGAACTGGTTGTTATGATTCCCAGTAGTTCAAAGAACTGGTAAAATGGGCACCTGGCTGGCCCCACCCCTCTTCGCCCGCTTCTCCGCTCTCTGCCCAGCCAGTCCTTATCATGCATGTGCACATGTGCAACAAGCTGACAGCATTCTAATCCTGCCTGCCCCGCCCATCCTTTTCTCGGACATGCACCATCACTGCTGCAGTCTACCTTCACCTGCCCACCAGCCATTGCTGACTGCTTTCCACCATGATCTCCCTAGGTAAGTGAGACTTTGTAAGCCCCGATTGCCTACATGCTGCTGCTGCAGCCAGCCCCAGTTGAGTCCTGACTCCTGGGCCAGCCTAGGCTGCCACCACCGCACTGCTGCCCTTGCCCTTGCTACCACCACTGCCACAAGCCCAGGTTGAGTCCTGACTCCCAGGCTGATCTAGGCCATCACTGCTGTGCCATTATCATCCTCAGTGCTCATGGCCTGGCTAGCTGCCCCCCATCCCTGTCTGGCTTGCTTAGCTGCCAGCACCACTCATGCGGCACTCATGGCCTAGCAAGCTTCCCCACAACCATCCCCAGTCTCCAGCTTAACTGGCTTGCTGGTGGCAGTGAGGAAGGAAAGCCAGGGCTGACCCCTTGTTGTTCGGGTCCCCACCAGCCTGCATCTCACCCACCACCTGGATTCTCCGCAGCTGTTTGGTCTTGCCTACTAGGGGTGGGGGGGCAACCAAGGAGCACAATGCTATGGTGCCTGGGCCCCCATCACCCCTTTGCCTGCTGCGGGCCACCAAGGAAGCAGATCTTCCTTGGTGGCCTGCACTTGACTAAAACGCTTGGACAGATGAGGGAGGGGTGGTAGACAGAGGGGCAATGAGGATGGATTTGTGCTTCCTGGTTGCCTCTTGCACCCCCATAGGCAGCCACAAGCCCCAGCAGCTGCAGAGAATCCGAGTAGCAGCAGGGGGCAAGATGCAGGCTTGTGGGCAGCTGAGTGGCAACAGCTCCCCCTGGGCAGCCGCAAGCCCCAGCAGCTGTGGAGAATCTGAGCAGCAGCAAGGGATGAGATGTGGGCTGGCAGGCAGCCAACTGGCAATGGCTTTGTCCTGGCTGGCTTACCTTTCTCTCTGTGACCAGCTGTGGGAGGAAAGTAAGTTTGCACTTTGCAGGCAGTTGGAATGCCAGTGGGGTGGGAGCTTGAGGGAGGGGAGGAAGTCCCGCTCCCAGCCTCTTTGTTGGATCCAGAAGCTTTGCCCGCTGGCTTTTCTGGGCAACGCAGGACTGGGTGCAAATGGACAATCGCACCCAGTCCCTGGGACTCTAGGAGACTGGCCAGGAAGAACATAGGTTAACGAGCAATGTTGGAAGTGTGTGTGTGTGTAAATTAGGTGGGTTTCCTAGCTTTAGAAGGGGAGAAATGTTATATATTTGCATACTCACCTAAGGTAGGTCGGTCCGGATGGTGGGAAATTTGAAGAGCCATCATTGGCTATGAGCCATGAGCAGCCCGCTATAAAAAGGCTGCCGTGGTTTCACCAGCAAACAGTTTCTAGAGAGAAAATAAAAAGAACAGAAGATTAACTGGGTCTCGGGTCTTTTTTCCCACAATGCAACAAAAAGGAAGGAGGAAGGGAAGGGACAGAGAGAGAGGGAAAGAGAGAGAGAGAGAGGAAAAGAGCCTGGGAAAGAGAGAGTGGGAAAGAGAGAGCGGGAAGAGGGAAGGAGAGAGAAGGAAAGAGAAGGAGAGAAAGAAAGGGGGAAGAGAGAGACAGAGAGAAAGAGAGAGAGAGAAAGAGAGGGGGAGAGAGGGAAAGAAGAGGAAGGGAGAGGGAATGAGAGAGAAAGAGAGGGAAAGAGAGAAAGAGAAAGAAAGAGAGAGTGGGAAAGAGAGAGTGGGGAGAGAGAAGGAGAGAGAGGAAGAGAGAGAGGGAAACAGAAAGAAAGAGAGGAGAGGGTAAGAAAGAGAGGGAGGGAAAGAGAGGAAGAGAAAGAGAGTGGAGAGAGAGAGAGAGAAAGAGGGGGAGAGAGCGGGAAAGAGAGAGAAAGAGAGAGAAAGAGAGATGGAAAAAGAGAAAGAGAGAGGGAAAGGGAGAAAGAAAGCGAGAGGGAAAGAGAGAGGGAAAGAGGGGGAGAGAGAAAGAGAGATGGGGAAAGAGAGAGAAAGAAAGAGGGGGAGAGAAAGAGAGGGAGAGAGGGAAAGAGAGAGAGAGAGGGAGAAAGAGAAAGAGAAAGAGAGAAGGAAGAGACAAGAAAGAAAAGAAAGAGAAAGGGGAAAGAAAGAAAAAGGGAGAGAGAAAGGAAGAGAAAGGAAGAAAAGGGATTGACAAAGAAAGGGGGGATGGAAGGAAAGGACAGAAAGAAAGAGAAGCAGCACAGCAATTTAAGGCTGGCCTGCAAGGGATCTCAGAGGTCATCTCGTCCAACCCCCTGCTCCAGCAGGAGATCCTTACAGAATCATAGAATAGCAGGGTTAGAAGGGTGTGTGTGTGTGTATGGCTGTCAAAACTCCAAAAACAGGCCAAGTAGCTCTGGTGAGATCAGTCATAAATTAGAACACTTGCTAGGCAACCAGCCATTAAACGAGGACCACTTGCATTTGGTTTGCCAGTCACATGGCCACCTGGCCATACCCACCCAATCACATGGCCACCAAGCCATGCCCATCAGGTCACATGGCCACCAAGCCATGCCCACCCAGTCACTTGACCACCAAGCTACACCCACAGAACCAGTTGTTACAAAATTTGAATCCCACCTCTGATTGTCTTCCCCAACCCCTCCCCCTCCACTAAGAGGTCTTCAGAGAGGACACTATTAAAGCTTGGGCTTGGATCTGGATTTGTAGCAGTTTCTCTTTTAATTAAATGACAATCTTAAGTTTTTTTCCCAGTAGGTAATAAGTTCAACACTGGAAAATTTCAGTTTTCCCATACCATTGTACTGACTTTCCCTTGGCAGATAAGTCTCTCAAATGCAGAGAGTCATTTTGGAATGAGATTTGTAGTGTTAGTCTTATAGTAAATTATTGTTGGCTAGAATCTGAACCCTTCCCAATTCAGCTTTCATTAATGCCAACATTTAATGGTCACACAACTTTTAAAAATTCTGTGGTAGTTATTTTTCTTTTCATACATTTAAAGATTTCACTGTGAATCAGGGAATTCATTTGTACATGAAGTAGAGCCTAAGATAAACTGAAAGAAATGTCACATACTCCTGCACAAGAATATTGCACATATAGAAAGTTGTTTGCATGTATAGAATTTGCAAAGCCATTTGTGCATCAGCTTCACTTTTTCACCAGTAAGAGATTCAAACACTCCAACACACACACACACACACAGAGAGAGAGAGAGAGAGAATGAAAATATTATGTTCTATAAGGATTGGCTGCTATTGTTATGGACAGGAATGTGATATTTGATCCAAACTAAGGTGATGAGCTATGGTTCACAATGAACGATAAATGCATTGCAGAGGATTTGCATTGCAAATGATTTGTTATGCATTGCTGATTATTTGTTATGACAACCACCTCTTGGTGGTTAGGCTGTTTTGCATCTTCCCAAATTGGATGTGCAAGAGACAAGTCTGTGTGATTAAGCCAAAAGTTTATCTGTCCAGGTCTTTGTTTCCATGTAGGATTGATCAGATGTTTGAGCCAGGATGTGTGGAGAAGGACAATAAAGACAATAATTCTTTTCTGTTACCCTGCAGTCACTTAGATTCATGGAGGCATTGCTGTACAGAATGCTGGAATCATATATGCTACCACCCTCATTGTCTAACATGTCATAATATAAACTTTATTTCTCTCTCTTGTTGACTCTTTCATTATTAGATCTTGCCTTTCATTTATTAATGTGCCTTCCCTTTTCCCTCTTAATAACTCTTATAAGTAGATTGGGAGCATGAAGAGGCATTGGTGCAAAATCACCTAATACTGTGAACATTTGTGGTTGATAAATTTGAAGCTACATCTCCCTAGTGTCAGTCCAAAAACTTAGTAACTGCAGTACTACATACTGTAGTATTCAATTTTATGAAGTTTAGCTCAATGACTGAATAGAGGACCAAATTGTCCTCTTTTTTCTTTTTTGCATGAATCAAATGCATTGTTGCAGGCACTATCTGGCATCATGTCATATTGTTTTCCTGCATAAAGATTCAAATATGTTTAGCAAACTATTTTCAGGAAGCACCACCAAGTGCTGAAGAATAACCAAGGCTAATGGCAAATTGCTTAAGAGATAAGAACAGAGTTTAAGGAATGGGCACTGAGAAACATTACTGAGATAACCAACCTTAATTTGTTTTGGAGTGATTTTGCAAGGAAAGGAGAAATTTCTACAATATTGGATGGGAAATATGATTTTGGGCTGGGGTCCCCAATCCCTGGTCCATGGACTGGCACAAGTCTGTGGCATGCCAGCAAAGCCCCATGTACGGGATGCAGGCAGCACATAAAACCATGTCCCTTCTGGTCTGCAGAAAAACTTATCTCCATGGAACTGGTCCCTGGTGCCCAAAAGGTTGGGGGCTGCTGATTTAGACTATTCATTGCAGATTCTGAGTTATATTAATTTCTAGGATTCCCCCCATTCTTTTTAATGAGGCAGCAAATTCACTCTTTTGGTAACTTAAAAAGCCACTTACTGAGGGTTTTTTTTTTCCAAAAAGAGCCAGAGAAGCAGAGTAATAGCCATAGTTTAATATAACTTTATTCTTTGCAGATTTCAAAAGGTGCTTAATACCTTAGAGGTCTTATTGTGCTGAAACTCCAACAGAAAACACAGGGCTGTTAGTGGTTATTTCATTTGTAGAACTACTTATCTCACATTCATGACTCTGAATAGCAATACATGCAATACATTAGTAAAAAACCCAATTAAAACCATAAAACATAATCAAGTCATATGTCTAAGTATAATCATTTAGCAGATTCAGTAACATTGAATTTATAGAAAAAGTTTAAACCAAAAAGGTGCAATATTGGCCTTAGAAGCCGTTATAAAGAATCTGAAAAGAGAAGCTGGAATAGATATTGAAAATAGTACAATGACTTAAGGATGTGCTTATGTTCAGTGTATCTTTACTGAGTATAATTCAAAATGTTTATATCAAAACCTTAGTTGGCTCAGCCTAATGTTCTTTAGACACACAAATTTCTTTTGAAGCTGTACGTGATGTCCCATCTTTCTTCTGTTGGGAATTTTCTATTATGAACATTTTTTTCATCTGTCTCATAAGGTTATCAAAGGCTGACTTCAAAGTGCCCCAACTGTTCTGGCTTTGTGGAACAGTGTGTGTGGGAGGAGAGGGGATGGTTTCATGCAAGCATATACAGCTCCATTTGTGAAAGTGCCATACATATATGTACCCACCGCTCATGCAAATGGATTGCATATGCATATTTACCTGCTGCTGATGCAAGTGGGGATGTGCATACGTGTGTGTACTTGTGGAATTCCAAGCCTCATGTTTTTCTAGAATAATGGAAGAACTTTATCATATAATGCCCATGTAAAGCATGGTCTTTTCTGGGCACATGTTCATATTACATAGATCACAGTAATACAGTCTCTGATTCAGAAAAGTATTCCACCTCTGTATATAGGTCCCATTTCTTGAATCAATAAAGAAAATCTATGCATATATGAATTAGTAGAAGAGCAAAAAGCAGGATAGGAAAGGTATTGATACTTTTGAACTTTGATGTTGGAGTCAACACTTGAGAATACTTTGGACACCCAAGAAAGCAAAGCAATGGACCAATGAATAAATCAACCCAAAGCAATGGACCAATGAATAAATCAATGAATAAATCAAGAGTTTTCACTCAAGGCACTAGCTCAAGTAATTCTATTTTGAATGTGTTATGCAAAGATTTAGCTGTTTGGAAAATGTTTTAATGCTTGGTAAGATAAAAGGAAAGAAAAGAACAGCAAGGTAGATGGATTTATAGTGCTGATCAATGCACTGATCAATCCACTATGGAAGCCCTGAAATACCAAGTTAGGGATAGATCATCATGGAGAACATCTATATAGTCAACTAGAAGTAAAAAATGACTTGATGGCACATAATTAAATTAACCATTTATGCTAGAGCTCAGCATCCTCTAGGACTAGGGCAGCTAAAGAGTTTTAAGGATGTATACAAATCATACTTCCAGGTAACCTCCTAGAGACTTGTCTACATTTATGATAGATGTAGCCAAAGCTACATGTATGCTTTATTATAATAAGCCACAATAGCATAATTTTTTAGAATTTTATTTTTAGTATTTATTTGATTTGTCAATTGCTTACAAGATACAGGTATAAGAATAAATATAGTTTTGAATACATGA
>BHFT01081384.1:0-17205 GCA_004320025.1 Laticauda laticaudata
TTGGAGGCCAGAGCCTGTTCTTGCAGACTGGATGGTAGGTGCGCATGAGATTGTCAGGATCAGCAAGCTTTCCACGATATTCCTCACGGTCTGTGGGCTGATGCTGCATGGTGGTGATAAGTAACTGGACCTGTTGTCCAGGATGCCAGGCATCTCCACCCACCCGCCTTGCCCCCCCCCCGGGGACGCCTTAGTTGATATCCTTCTCTTCACGGTGTGAGGCATCTTGGAAGTGTGGGCTTCATGAGGTAGGTTCTGAGGGAGAGAGCTATTCCCCCGATGAAGTAGGGGCACTCTTGTGTGTCGTGGGCAGGGGTTTGGTATCTGGGAAGCCCAGATAGGTTGCATTTCAGCCCTCCTGAGGTCATGGGCGTGTATACCTGGGCATCTGAGATGACCCGTGCCTGACTCGATGTACATGAACTTGTAGTCAGCATCAACCATGGGAGAGGACGATGCTGAGAAGCCCTTGTAGGTTGAAATAAGTGGACCCCGACTTGGCTTGGCGCTTTGCAGGCTACGTGCTTTGCCATTCTATGGCTCCAACGGTGTGGGGGAAGTTCCCTTCTGTCCACTGCTCTTTGCAATTTTTCCAGCCTTCTTCAGTGGAGAGGAACTGGAGGAGTCCTCGGTATTCTTCGATGATCCTGCACCTTCTCTGACACAATGCTGATGGTGTTGTGTGGCACCTCCAAAGCCATACTGGCCTGCTCCTGTATGTGGTCCCTGAAGGGGGGGCCCAAAGGTTGGGTTTGGGCCCAGGAGTCAGTGCCACCTGAGCCGGATCCAGGCTGGGCCGGAGGTTGGTGCTGCTGGTCAAACCTGGGTGTCAGCGCTCCACAACTTTGTCAAACATGGCTGGGAGTCCTCATGAATTTTCTGGAATGTACGAGTGTCTTCGTTCCTGAGTCCACCATCAAGCTTGTTGTACGTCCATACTTGCTTCTCTGGCAAAACCATCTTTGCGACCCAGATGCTTTTTGCCACCTCCTTTTCTTCGTAGTAGAGTTGAAAGAGCTGTAGATGGCTTTGCACTGTTGCAGAACAGGGTGGCTACAGAAAGGACTGTGTTACGATCCATGGTGGGACATGTCTGGATGTTGTGTGAAGAGCAAGAGGCAGATGAAGGCTGCAGAGGTCTGCACAGCAGGGCTCTGGTCTGAAAGTGAGATCCAGGTAGTTTGCTCTCCTTTTTATAGGCTAATATTGTTTTTCCGTAGGTGTCCTTTGCAATCCTTGACATCCTTGACATCCTTTAATATCGAGATATGTTCCCCCTCTCGAAACGTTTTTTCTGTTTTTATGGCTTTCTTTGCGAGCTGCTCACTTTCATTCCTTTCTCCTCGCGTGCTACTATGCTGCGCGTGCTGTTCTGCGTCCGTTCACATCCGTTCCCGTTCCTCCTGTGTCCGATTTACCGCTTGGAGCGGATTTATAAGTTTGTGCGGATGCCAGCGGAGCCTATCGGAATATAGTGGAATGCCTAACGGATGACGACGGAGCAGAACGGAGGTCCCCGTATGCAGCAGATCTGCAGATGGACCGTTGGGATAATTTTCCACTTCAAAAGGTTTTTGGCACTCAAACTTTTTTGAGCGGAGAAATGTCAGTGACGGATGCTGACGGATAGAGAGGATGAAATACGGACGCAGTGAGTACAGAACAGATGCAGTGCGTTAACCAACCAACGGATGGCAAGTGTTTTTCTCCGTTTTACATCCTCTTTCCATCTGTTGGTGCAGTGTGACATGGGCTTTACCTATTTTTGAACAAGTGCCTTTAAAGAGGAGAATCCTTGCAGTTCCAACATCCTTCTGCTACAGGCTGCTTTCTAAGGCTTCTGAGAAAAATGTCTGGAAATTAGTGTTCAGCTACCTGATCGAAGATAAGCTTAAACTGCTGTGTGGCTGAAATGCATTGTTGATATCTAAGCTTTCAACTACAACTATGGCTGTACTTTGCCTCACTTTCACTCACAAAAGAGTATTATTCGTTAGAATAAATTCACATGCTGTTAAATTCATTTATACAGCCAGAAGCCCATAAAAAGAATATAGACGAAAGAGCAAGCTGAATAATGAGATCTAATCTATGTAAAATAAGCCCCAGAAGAAATGTCCTTTACTTTGATAATATCCCTTGAAACAAGATCCCCCACTGGAAATCACAATAAAATGAGAGCTTGAGAAAACTCGCCAGCAAAGTGAGGTTGCCTTCCTAAAAATAATAGCTCCCCAAGCCAACCGACCTCATGATCCTAAAAAGCATTTTTCATTAAGAGCAATAAAATCTCTTTGATTTTCTGAAGTTACTGGGAAAATAGAAATGGGGAGTGGGGAGTGGGGGGGTTGTCCCCATTTACACCCACTTTTTATTAAAATGTACAGATGAAATCTCAGCTTGTGGTCTACACAGAAAAAGATCCAAAAGTCCATTCAGAAGAAGATAATGGCTCAACTCCAGCTTTGTATCAAGTATATTTGACTAGGAATTTCTGCTCTCTGGTGCTGGAGCAGATTGATAGGTCAGGAGACGGCCAGAAAATACACTGCAGGGGGTCCATCCCCATAATATTTACGAGCTATTTATGAGTCAAAAGAGTCTAAAGAGCTTATTGGAAATTTCTCACAAAGCTTGTGATAGAGTGCCTACAGTTTTATGATTTTCTCCCTTCATATAGTTCTTTAAAAACTAGATTTCAATTAATGCATTGTTTTGATAAAGACATAAAAGGTTGGTAGAAAACCAAGAATGCAAGCATAATAAAACCAGAATATGCATTTTCATAATTTTTCAAATGCCATTCTGATTATAGATGGCTTATTACAATATAATCAAGCTTATATATAAGAAATGATTAAAATAAATAGCGTGTAATAAAACACAGAAATCTGCACTTTTGATACCAGAGGGTTTATATGTACATGTGTACATAACTCTCTTTGAAATCAAATGCCTGTATAATCTTTAGGATACAGAATTAATCTTGCTTCTAGAATTTGTGAATGGTCCAACACTGGAAGTTTTTAAGAGATTGGACAACCATTTGCCTGAAATGGGATAGGGCTTCCTACCTGACTAGGGTTTCTTTAATTCTGTTAGGTTCCATTCTTATGTAACCTTACATATTATATATTGGATAGTACAGCCCACGATACACTCAGATTTGGCTCATGGGGCCATCCTGGAAAATGTAAGGGGCTGACCTGTGTCTCTTTGGCCCAGTCTACACAATGCAAAGAGGAAATATTGGGCCAGCATGGCTTCAGCCTGGTCTATCCAGTGCAAAGAGGAAACATTGGGTCAATGTTTAGTTTTAGTTTTAGTCTAATCTAGTCTAGTCTAGTCTAGTCTAGTCTAGTCTAGTCTAGTCTAGTCTAGTCTAGTNCCACATCAACACTACACTATATAGCAGAATTCAAAAGAGCAACTGCCCTTGGATAGAAGCTGTTTTTCATCCTTGTTTTTCATCCTATTTATCCTTGCTTTTATTATTCTGTACTGTCTGCCAGATGGTAATAGCTCAAAACAAGGGTGTCCAGGATGAGATGGATCTTTGAGAATGTTTTGAACTTTCTTAAGGCAGTGGAAGCTATAAAGCTCTTCCAAAGAGGGGAGAGGGCAACCAATGATCTTCTGGGCAATGAAATTAGTCTTCTGGAGTGCTTCCCTATCTGCCACTGTGCAATTGGCAAACCATACAGAGGTGCAGTGTGTTAAAATGCTCTCTATGGTGCAGCGGTAGGTTACCAGCAGTTGTTCATTCAGTTTTGTTTTCTGAGAAGTCTCAGGTTGTATTATCTCTGCTGGGTCCTTCTGACCAGGGCTGCAATGTGAGTACCCCAGGTCAGGTCCTCTTTTAGCGTAACACCCAGAAACTTAAAACTGGCCACTTGCTCCACTTGGTCTCCACTGATAAGCAACTGGATGTCTGATCTGTTTCCTCTATAATCCACTATAAGCTGTGGCATCAGCCTGGTGTATCCAGTGTGAAGAGGAAACATTGGGCCATTTTGGCTTTGGCCTGGTCTACCCAATGCAAAGCAGAAACATGCCAGCAATTTGACGAGTGGCATCAAGCTGGCCATGATCACCCATTTGGCCATGCCCACCCTGTCAGCCACACCCAGTGAGTGGCATCAACCTGACCATACCCATCCAGTTGGCCACACTAAATCATTCTATCATTCCCCCTGAGGTCAATCACAGCCCTGATGCGGCCCTCAATGAAATTGAGTTTGACACCACTGTGATAGTAGATTCTATTGAAAATAAATGGAGATCTACCAAAACAACATTGTTGAATCAGAGTTTCAATCCAAATACAGGTAGTTCACAACTTCTTAGAACCAGAATTTATGCTGCTCTGCAAGAAAGTTGTTAAGTTAGTTATATTTCATTTACAACCGTATTGGACACAGTTGTTAAGCAAATCACAACATTTCTGATCATGTGCTCATTAAGTGAATATGGCTTCCCCCATTGACTTGGCTTGTCAGAAGCTGGCTGAGTAGGTGGCAAAGGGTGGTGACATTACTAGATAACAGTTCAACCATTGCAAATACATGGTGGCTGCCAAGCATCCAAATTCATGGGAATGCTGCGATGGTCACAAGTGTGAGGATCAGTTGTAAGTCACTTTTTTCAGTGTCATTGGGGCTTTAAGCAATTACTAAATGAATGGCTATAAGTCAAGCATTATCTGCACTAAACTGAAAATTAAATCTTTACATCATCCACTGAAAGAATTGTCTCTGTACTCAACAAAATCTTGTAACACTTTTTCTTCACACATTTGTCTGATTCGGCATACATGTAAGTTGCCGTGATGGAATGTGTGGATGACAGAGGTGGTATTCAGCAGGTTCTGACCAGTTCTGGAGAACTAGTAGCACAAATTTTGAGTAGTTTGGAGAACTGCCAAATACCACCTCTGACTGGCCCCACCCCCATCTATTCTCTGACTCCCAACTCCTAGCTGATCAATGAAAAGTGATGGTGGGAAAGTTGTTCTTTCAAACTTTCAAGATTCTGTTAACGTAGCTTATAATAAAGTAGAATTAGTTAATCTGATTGTGTTTCCTGTCTGATTTACCTGGGAGGGCTGACAAATACAATTTTTTTAAGTATTAGATTAGGCCATGATGCTCATTTCTAGTAAATATACTGCTAATCCTCAACTTAAAACAGTTTGTTGACAACAGCACTTATGACTGTTTTTCAAACTTACGACCGTTGCAGCAATCCCATGATCATGTAATAAAAATTCAGACAAGTGGCAACTGACTCATATTTATGACCGTTGCAGTGTCCCCGGGGTCATGTGATCCCTTTTTGTGACCTTCTGATGAGCAAAGTCAATGGGGAAGCCTGATTCACTTAATGACCATGTGACTAACTTAACAACTACAGCGATCAACTTAACAAATGTGGCAAGAAAAGCCATAAAATGTAATACTCACTGAACAAATTTCTCACTTGGCAAAATAAATTTTGGGTTCAGTTAGTAGAGGACTATCTGTTTTGACTTGAGGCACTGAAGTGGAGTGTTTCATTTTCCAAGTTGAGGTGCAGCCTAAATTTGAATCAGTATTAAGATGATGAGAGGATTAAGTTTGTCAGATAACAGAGAAATAATTCAGAAAAAAATATGAATATTGTTGACAATTGATAGCATTGTTGAATGATTGCAAGAGACCATCTTCATTCCTATATGCCCCACCCCTATGCTATTTTAACTTTACAAGTTTTACTTATGGTGATTTTACATCTCAGCTTACTTTGATTCATTGGACTGAAGTATAATGGCAACTGATTATCTGAGATAACCATTCTTGGTTAGGTATACTCAGCCCACCCTTCATAAAGTTGTAATGAATCAGAATTCCCAAGGAAAGAAAGAAATATGAAATAAATTTAATCAATGTAATATCTCAAGATAAATCGAGATATAGTAATAATTGGAATAATTTTGATATTGGAATAATTTTGTTCTAAGCACTTGATGAAAGTCTCATGCCAATGGGAAGTCTTTTATTAATATGAATTCTAAATTTAGAAGAACAAATTGTAATGATTTATATAGTATGAATCACGGGCAAACAGCACCCTGTATCTTAAAAAAAAAAAAAAAAAAGAAANCAGCACCCTGTATCTTAAAAAAAAAAAAAAAACAGAAAGTGCAACCATTTTTTAGAAGACATTATTTTGCAGCTATTGTAATTTAGTCCATAATGTCATTAGACACTGAAAGAGTCATGAAACAAGATATATAAATGGTAGCTTATCAGAGCAATGCTGACATTGTAATAAAGAAATTGAATAATTAATATCAAATATATTGTGTTCCATTTGACAGTATGTGCAGCTCAAAAGTATTATTATATATTATATATTCTATCGCACCCATCAACATAATAGCCACCAAGATAATCATATATCTTGAGTATTATATACTATGGAACACTGAAGGCTGAACAGCTACAGGGCCTGGGAAATGCAGCATTTTTTCATGATTTTTTTTTTTAAAGGAAAGGTTATTGTACTGCTTCTTGGAAAAAACACAACATTTTAGAAGAAATATAGCTGAATTAATAGTATAAAAGGGAGAAAGAGCCATTTCAAATTGGTACCTACTAGATGTGTTGAATGATAAGGTCTATAATTCTTATCCAGCATTTCTCTATTTTAAACTCCTCTTTATACAAAGAAATGGTGTTGAAGATGAATGGATTTGTATTCATAAGATGGAAAATTTTAATTTTGTGTGTTATACCTGGAGCATGAAGCAAGGATTCCTGAAATAGTACATTTTTAGCCATAGTGCTTACCAGTTGGCTTTGGAGATTTGTCTTCTAGCCTAATTTGTTGTTCTTTTTTTATATAATGGATGATAGAGCAGAGATCGAGCAATGTTATAACACTGATGGATAACAGAGTAGAGATCAAAGGTTATAAGAAATAGGTTTTTCTTTATAAACATGCAAACATGGAGTGTTTACATGCTAAAGGCACTTTTAACCTTATCCTTATCCTTTTCATCTTTCTAATATGGTAGTTTTCTTAATTTAATTTAAATCCATCTAATTAGACTTCAATCTTTATTTTAAGACTATTTAATATATTTTTCTGCCCATATTTATTTTGCTTCTCTTATTTTCATGCCTCCCTGATTATTGATCTTTTTTGTAATTTTCTTGATTCCATTTATTATTTTATAAATTTACTATTATACTTTTATTACCTTTATTATCTCTCCCCTCTTTCTCTCAACCCTCTTTTAAAAAGTTCATTGTTTTGCTTCTTCTTTCTGAGATTGAAGTTGGTTCTCAAAACAGAATACTGTAGACACCCATCTCCTGTCCCTTTGCCTTCATCCTTCTTCTTTTTCAAAGGAATTCTCCTCTGACTAAATGAAAGAGTGTCTTTTTTTGACTTTCTTCTTTTCCTTGACCTAGCTCCTTATGTATTTTTTTTTCCACATAGTTGCTTTCTAGATCTTCCTTTTTCTGGCCGTAGCAGCTAATCTTAAAGAGATTCCACATAACACAGGTTATGGGAAATGACCTTTTTTCTCCAATTATGTTTTCTTCTAGGTCAACCTTGCCTTGAATATATTATATTGCTGATAACCATTTCTCTGCAACTATTAGTTCTATACAAGTTGTAACAATAATCTTCCTTTCAGAAAAGACATTCCTCCTTGGAGCATGTAATTTCAGTTCTGAGATGCTTACTATTTATGGTTTTGAAGTTGGTAGTGATTGCTTTCTTTCTCTCTCCTCTCCTCTCCGATATCTTTATCTTGACATAATATTCAGCATCTCTTGTTCAGCTTTTCTTCCATTGCTAGCTAGGAATTGTTACTAATTAATATTCCTGATGGAAAGGTGCTCGTCTATGTGTCATAGGACATGCACTCCCAGTGAAGATACTCAGATGGATAATGATGTTGGTGAACAGCAGGCAAGGACTGAACTCTCACACAATGTGACAAGGTTGTTTCACAGATGAAACAGAGGGAGTCTTTTATGTCATTCATTCTTAATATAACAAAATAGAAATAAAATATGTTGTGGAGCTATAGTTCCAAGATGGATTGCATTCTTCTTTCATGAATGCAAGAAAGAGATACTAGAAAGAAATCCCAATGTAAATATGTGTTTGTGAAAACAAGCAATATATTACATTGAGAGCTATTTTTTCAAACTTCTGTTTCAGTCATTTTTTTATGGTGGCTTTTTTTTAGCACTAATCACTCCTTTCATTCAGTGAAGAGAATAGATTCTTCTTGCCCTGAAATCATGAGTGCCTTGCTTAACATTATCTTGTTTAGATAAAATTGTATTGTATTACTCAGCTTCTCAGTACATGCCCCTGGTCAGGGTGGACACTCAATCAGACTTTCTCCTGTTACATTTTCAGTGGCCAATCTCACTTTTCATGTATTCTGCACCATATAATTAATTCATGGTTCTCAAACTTCAACATCAACATAATATCTAGACTACAACCTTGCACAATGAGAAGAGCAAGAAATCACTTGATAAGAATGTAGGTTCAGATCACATATGATAATACTTTATGACGACAATCTCTAATACACTAGGCTGTGCAGATTATAAAGTAAAAAGATATGGAAGATGAGAGCATACATAGAAACAACACATGTCAAGTTAGGAAAGTGGAAATAGCAACAGGTAAGGTTGATACCAAAAAGCAAGGAAGACAAAATGAAACCCATTGGTCTTCATTTAGGAAAAATCGGAATCATTGGGTCTCTTAAGTGCAATCCAGACAAATGAGCCACAAGAATACAGTGGTTAATTACATTATCTTGAAAGAAAATAATAGATCTAGGAAGTCACACTTTATATTTCTTTCGTTTTGTGTAAGTCAATAACTAGAAAAGTCATATATTTTTCATTCTCAAAACAGGATGCAAATAACTAGCATCATTTCATTACTTGAGCTGTAATTTTCAGCAATCAGTATATCTACATTAGGTTTCTTCAACTAAAGCCCTAAAACTGTTTCTTTCAAGAAACATTCTATTCCTGAATCAAAAAACTATTA
This sequence comes from Laticauda laticaudata, assembly GCA_004320025.1. Taxonomy (NCBI): domain Eukaryota; kingdom Metazoa; phylum Chordata; class Lepidosauria; order Squamata; family Elapidae; genus Laticauda; species Laticauda laticaudata. Next base: position 9,076 of record BHFT01081384.1, read on the forward strand.
CTTTTAATAATCCTCTGGACAATTTAAAGATAACTTAAACATATTCAACCAATATGCAGTAATCCAGCAATAATCCAGAGGAAAATTAGTTTCAATTCATCAAGTCACACTAATCCTTCCCAATCCATCTTTGATTTTTGTCAAAATAGTGGCAATGCAAATCAGTCATGGCATAAGTGAATTTATATACAATATGTTTGGCAAATGTGAATCTTGGAATATGCCAAACTTATTCCAAGAGTCACAGCCCAGAAGTCATCACTATCCTAATAACTGTTATGGGTGAAAATGGCTATCAACATTGTTCACATTGAGGAAGCTAAAAATAGAAACTTCAACCATATTCAACTAAGTTTTTGTTTCATTGCAGATGGGGTAATATATGGCTCAACATTAGTAGATAACATTCAAGTATATTACATCCCAGACTGCTGAAAACATGGGACATCAGGTTCTTGGGATGAATGCTCAGCTAAAATGGGAAATTCTTTTTTTTTTTTATTGGTTTTTAAAACAAATATAAACAAACAAAACATAAAAACATTAGGCCATCTTCCATATATGTACATACAGTGTGCCAGTTGGTTTACAAATTGTTTTGTGCTTCCATTTCGTAATCTTCAATTACAATTACATTGTATACAATCTTGTATTTTCAATCCAATATTAAATACATTAGTATCATTATTAATCAATAATTTGACTGTACTTTTATTCATTCATGCTTTAGGAAATAATCATATTTTACTTAATTTGTTTTGTTTGTTTACATCTTTATACATTTAGTATTTTCTAAAAGCCTATATATTTCATTATTATATTTTATTGTCTAACCATTGATAGAATAGATCCCAAATTTTATAAAATTGTTTATCATCTTGACTTGTTCTCTAATTTCAATGTCAATCTGCTCATTTACAGCAACAATTCCAAATTTTCTTAATAATTTCTCCTGTGATGCGTTATTTTCTCATTTATTCAGTAATTTCGCGAAATACAATCCTAGCTGCTGTTAAAATACATTTACGAATCAAGGTAATTTAAGTTCTTTACTATATCATATTCAGACAATTCCCAATAAAAATATCTCTGGTTTCAAATCTATATGTTGTTTTGTCTTTATTTCCACCACGTGTGGATTTAGTCCAGTATTTTTATCAGGCATCCACACAAGTACACCACACTAGGTATGTGAGCCAGGGTGTTCTGACTGAATCTCCAACATTTTTCGGTTTATTCTATTGAACGTTCCTGCTTTCACTCTCCTTGCTCAGCGAACCCATAGTACCTGTCAAAACATCTTCATACAGATTTTCTCCATATATTGCTGTTGACCATGTCAATTCTCTATCCAATTTTGAGACCATAATTCGCCATTTTTTCTAGACTCAATCCCATATCAAAATTCTTCCCAGCCACATCATAAGTATTACTAATTCAACTTTTCTTCTTCAAATACAAATCCACACAATTTCATCACCTTTTCATCAGTACCTGTCAAAATCTATCTATGTCATAGTTATCAATAGAACCTTCTGTTTTAGATCTTTATCATACCTTGGATGTATGTTGCGATAATGAAAACAATTCATCTTTATATCTGTCCTCTAGGCTTTTGTATAGATTTAAGTTCACCCTTTCATTCAATATTTCAACCATATCTAACTGTTTGTTCCCTTTTCTGTATGTATAGAATAAGAAAATCTTCAATAGTCGATAGCCAACTGGAATTTCACATAACATTGTCTTTTAATCTTCTTCCAGGTTTAACCAACAGAAGAACTATATATATGCTCTTTACGGTTACCCTGTGTTTTGTCCTTAATCACCATCAAAAAAGCATGCCACGACCCCAACAACCGAATCATGTCCTCTAACCATGTCAGCATCAGATATTTCTCAATGTTACTACCTTCCTTAAACGCACAATCAAATTTGTAGCTTGTAATACCAATCCCAATTAGGCAAACCAAATCTCCTCTTATTCTGGCATCTTGCAAAGTTTATACACTTTATTTCTGTCTATCTTAATCACTGTCATATATTTCAAACACAATTTATATTTAAAATCTAAAATAATCTTTTCCAGCCTAAATGGAAATTGTTGTGGAACAAATATAATTCTGGTAATATTAGTTCTCTGATTGTTTATATACTCCCTATTTCATGACAGTGAAATTTTCCCATTTCGCCAAGTCTAGTGCTATTGCTGTTTAAGTTTAATAATATTCTTTCTTTTAGTTGTACTGCATCTTGCTGTCAAGTATAATCCCAAAGTATTTTTATCTTATTATATGACACGAATTTTTCATAGGTCTTTTGTCGTTCTTCCTTTTGTCTTGATAGCATAATTCTTTGTCATAGATCTTGTCTTATCTTTATTTATTTTCAACAGCCAACCTTTCCATATGTTGTCTATCTTTTCTATCAATTTTGATGCTGGTTTCTAGTGGGGATCTTCTAAGAAAAACCAGATCATCTGCGAATGCTGCAACTTAAATTCTTCTTTTAATTTTATTCCCTTTTATATTCTTATTTCATCTCTAAACTATTATGTATTGCACTCCAAAGTTAACACAAACAAACAGAGGTGGTGTGGGCAGCCCTGTCTGTTCTTTTTTTATATCAGTAGAGTTGTCAGTCCTCCTCTCACTCATACCTTTGCGCCTTTGTTTATGACTACTCCTAGTTCTATTGCTTGAATAATTCCGAAAGCCCACTCTTGTTCCAGCAGTATCACGAAATCGCCAATTACATATCAAAATGCCTTCTGTGGCATCAAAGAAATATCAGAGCCATTATTGTTTTTCAGGATGTGCTCAATCAGTAATTCCAAAGTTGTCCAAGATTACTTCAATATTGATCTTTTAATTTGTTCTCTTTGGCAGAAATCCCATTTTTCAAGGATGGATAAAATTATTAGTATTATTTAAGTCTTTCTGGCCAAATATGAAGCAAATTTATCAATCTGCGATAATAATAGGGAAATAGTCTATAAGTTCACTTGATTTGTAAGGATGGCCTCCTCTTTGGAACAAAGTGTATATATAACATATCCTGACCATGATTAGGTATCACTTCTTTAACATAACTTCATTCATAACTTCTAAGCATATGGAAGATTTCAATAGATCTTGTAGTATGTTGTAAAATAATATGCCAGGAAGTCCATACTAGGCTTGGTGCCTTAATCCATTCATATTGGCTTCTTGAGTGCTTTCAGTTAACTCCATCATCGTTATATCTTCTTACTACATATTGTTCTCGATCTCTTTAGGTATCGGGGTAAACTTAGGATTCTGTAGGTACTGTTTAACTCTTATCATCGTCAAATTTCTCTTGTGTGTAATAGTTTTCCACATATAGTCTCGAATGATTTCCCTTCTTCTCTATTACTCCATAGCAAACTAGACCTTGATTCATCTATTAAATGGCAAATATTTTCCTTTGAATTCTTTCTCCTTTCTCAATTATATGCTAACCATACTATCTGGTTTATTTGCTCTTCAAAAGTAGTTTGTTTAGCACTCTGATTCTTTCTGTGCTAATTCTTCTTTTCTATTAGACCCTTTTTATGTTTCAATCTATTCAATTTTTAACTTAATGTACTTTTTCTGTGGCAATCTTTCTGAAGCTCCTTTTCAAACGTCCATTCATACTCATCTCTAATCGCCTTTAGAGGCTAATCCTTTCATAGTATTTTTTTCCATTGTATAGCTAATTATCAAGCCTCTGCATAATGCCATTCATTGTATCCATACATCTGGATTTGATGTATTTCTTCTTTTTGTTTCTCTAAAAGAGAAAGGCAGTATTCTTCTCCATCCACTGTGAGAAGTCTTTTTCTTTTAAAAATAGTATATTTAATGTCCATCTAGATCTTACTATCTCTTGTCGCTTTCCAATTCAATTGATCATTGGATTGTGACTGCCTCAAGTACTTGTTCTCAATATTATTCTTGAATATTAGTTAACATTCTGTTTGACATCCATATCATATCTCATCTGGACCAGATAAATGTCCTATTTGGAGTGGAAAGGTATTGTTTCACGTTTTAGCATTATCTTTCTCATCATGTATCTTTTAAGTTATTTCATCCACCTTTCAAAAAAAAGATTAGGGAAAAGTCTTTCTGTTTTGCTTTATTGTTTTCTGTGCTGTTATTATATAGTCCAAGTTTGTTGCTAACAATTCCACTTCAAAATACTCCCATAAATAACTATATTAGCATAGTCCAGTTCAATTATTTTCAATGTGTAATTTTTTATAAATCTTCCTTCGCTTTATCATTCAGGCATAGATTGCAATCAGGAGCATTTTTATATTTGTTTGTCCCATTTATCCACCCATTTGTATTCTTCCGTCAATCATCAAGTTAAATCAAATTTCGCTGGAATGGGTCTCTTTAATATATAAAACCACTCCTCTTTTCTTGCATTGTGTCAAGCGAAGTAAATATTATATCCCTAGTTATAGGCTGTATCAACATTGTTATCATATTGCTTTTTAATATGTACTTTTGTAGGCAGAGATTATATCAATTTTAATATTACCCTAATTTAGGAAAGTTTTCTTCTGTTTAAAGAGCTGAATTAAGTCCATTATATTAATTGTAATAATATATGTTTCCTCTTCCATGGTTATTATTATCCATTAGTTTGGCAACTCTCGTGGATCTTGGATATCATGTTGTTCTTGGCTTTCCACCTACTCCACCTTCCTCTTTATTTCAGTTGTCATTTGGCAGTCCTCTTAGAATTCACTTAGGAAATTTCTTTTTTCTGCTTCTTCCTTTCCCCTCTGAAAATTCTGTGTAAAATGGATTCGCTTTCTCAAGTTGAGTGAAAGTTCTGTATCTCTCTGTCCTTGCATGTGAACATTAAGCCTTCTGGAATCAGCCATTATAAGTCACCTCTTTTTTGAGAAGCAATTTGTCAAAGAATCGGTATATCTCTTCTTATTCTCTTCACTTCTTGCTGGGGTCTTGTTTCAAACACCAAATCTCCTTATCTTTATATTTCAGTGTTTTCTCTCTTGCCACTTGCAGTATTGTGTTTTTAATGGCTTACTTTGTTACAATCTTGATGTGAACTCCTTTTGTAGGCCTTATTCCATTGCGTATATAATTGTGAAGAACTCAACAGAACTCATTATTTTATGATATCTTCCTCTTCAAGTTATTTCAAAGCTTCAGCAATATTTCTTCAATTATATAGCTAGTTGTTTTTTCTTCTCTAATGTTTGGAATCTAAGATAAAATCCTGAATGTCATCTCATTTAGCATAACATTTATCTGTTCACATAGTTAATCTGTATCAATGTCTCATCTCTTAATTTTTGTTTATCTTTTTATAATTTTTACGTTTGTCTCTCATACATACTTACCATATTGTTGGATGTTCCACTTTTTTATGGTTTTGTCTTTCTGTCAATGTCTTGTTCTTGTTCGATGTTTATTCTTTTTATATTCCTTGATTTTTTGAATGTTTTGAATTCTGGCATAATCATTGCAGGTATTTTTCTTTCTTTTTCTCTCTTCTATACATTTTTGCATGAAACGTTGTCTCAGATGTCAGAGGGAAGGAAGTAGAGCTGAAGACCAGGAGCTGTTAATTTTCTACTCATTTCAACAATAAAATCTCAGGTTCTTCTGACTAATCCAATTGTGAAGTAACCATTGCAATTTCCAAATAAAAATAAGTAGGGGAAAAGAAGCCCATATAATAATTAATAAAACCGAAAAAAAATTTTCAGTTCTTGTATACCTTAATACCAATCGATTGGTAAGATAACAGTGAAAATTCAAAAATGAAGGAAAAACCATACAGACACACAAAAGAAAAAAAAGTTGTAAAATCCAAAAAAAAGATGAAAAGTGAGGAATATAAAAGCTTTAAAAAAGGAAAAATTCTTCAAGTTCTTCAACACCTTAAATTAAATTAGAGGGCTCAAATAAAAAGCGCATAAGAGAAAAAACGAAAAAAAAAGGCCAGGAAGATAAAAAAAAAAAGAAAGAAGAAAGAAAAACTCCAGTATGGAGGTAGATAAAAAACAAAAATACCAGAAAGAGTAGAAAGAGAAAAAGAAAAAAAAGGCTACTCCTTAAAAAAGAAAGAAGGGAAATCATTAATAACTAAAACTTTTTCCCTTTTAAAATAAAAAGCAAACGTAAAAATTTAACTTCAAAGACAAGCCAAAAAAAAAAAAAAGCAAGACAAGTTTCCAAAGAGCTCAAAATCCAAATAGCTATTTCAAAAAGTAAACTGTTGAGTCGAGGGGTAGCACAGCTTAGAAAACATCAAGAGAACACTCTCGCCACTTGTTTAGTTATCCAACTCTTGTTTCATTAACAACTCTTCTCCAAGAAATCCCTGGGATCGGCAGGATGTGCTCTTTACTTTCACCATCTCTTCGGGATGGTTTTCGATCCAATAAGATCATCCAGAGCAAAGATATCAGCAGACGATCTTTAGACCTTCAAAGATCGCATGCCAATATCGTCGCAACTCCAGCTCCACCCAAAATGTTGAAAATTCTTCAAAATCTCTCAGGATCATCAACATGCTATGAGAAGACCACACTGGTAGCAATGGTCCTCAATATTGGATGTTTGCAGTTTACAGACATACAGAGCAAAACTGAAGGAAAATGAATTGATTGGTTACTAAAATCATCTTCAAGTCAATTATTCAGTTCCAGTTTTAGTTCCTAGGTAATGAAATGCACAATTTGAAAAACTGATCTTAAGTGGTAGGATTTTTGGTAATATCTTACATACCAACAAAAATTGCATTGTATGCTGGATAGCCATATAAATGCGTTTAATAAAGAAATAAATAAAATATGGTGTAAGGCAGAAAACCAATATCATAATGGGTAAGAGATCTTTTTTATCTTGTAGTTTCAATTTCGGCTTTAAAAATGTATAGTGCAATCTTAGACATGATTATATCTAATTGAGATCAATGAGTCTTAGGAGTCTTCAATTTGGAGATTTTTATATATAATTACTTTGCCTTTATTCATATAAATTTACAAGAACTACAGAATATTTGTCTTCTTATCTTATAGCTTTATTGCTCAGAACCTATTTTTATTCTACAGAAAATATAAAAATAAAACAAATAATAAATGTTTTTAACTGGTAACACTAAAAATCCAATTTTAATGGAAGTATACACCCAACAAAAAATTGCAAAAAAGAATTGCCAACCTGTATATGTTTTAATGTCAGGTTATAAGTGACCAATAAATGTATAAATGTATAAATGGCTAATTATTAGGCTAGCTTAGCATTTTGGATTAATTGTAGTCCCACACCTCTGGAGAACTGCTAAGTTGAATATGAGCCTTTTTACAATTCTTTCAATTGCCCTTGTTTCGGACAAAAATTGAAAAAATGATGATTATCAAGAAGAAACTTAAACAAATATTAATGTTGTACTCAAAAATTGAAACTTCATGTATTAAATTGAGAAATCAATGCAACTCTTTCTTTGCAGTTCTAATGCTGTTTATTTAGTATCTATGGTTGAAGAATGAGTTTATCTCTGCTATATCTCCTCCAATATTTGTGAGCTTCTTCAGTCCCTCCAAGGACTTCACAATGGCTTGCAATTATACCCTATTGACTATTATTCCACCTGATTGATAGAATCTTCTCATCACAACCTTTCAATATGCATTTTTCCAAATGTTTCTGTTCTCTGCGGGAAAGAAACTAATCTGGAAGCAGACGCGTACGCATCTCCTCAAGTGGCAAGTTAACCTACAGAATTAGCAAATCTCTATCTTCTGCCATTAATTCCCTTCTTAATAAGTAGTGGTTGAAGACAATGTGGTTATGCATTTTTGGTTTCAGGGAATACAAAACTAATTATATAGTTCTCACATCTCATTCCTGTATGCACAGAAAGAAGAGTAGAATATTTTGTCAGTGTAAGTTGAAATGACTGAAATTCCAATCATTTTTCCTAATAAGTTCCTGCTCTTTCCCACTTGATTAATTTCACTTTCTTCCCATGCACACTTGTATCTCGCTATTATTTTCAAGCATGTCCTATCAAAAGCATATAATAATAGAAGCATTACTTTCAGATGTCAAAGATGACAGATTCTGCCTACATAAA